>JAQQAC010008864.1:13597211-13750016 GCA_029783875.1 Phataginus tricuspis
GAGAGAGCTGTATTCAGCTCAGTGGCCATCTTGAGCCATTATGCTTTAAAAAAAATTTTTTTCCAAATAAAAATGGATTAGCTTCTCTTGGTTTTCTATCTAGATTCTGAAACCTTTAACTATTATTCATGCTGGTTACATTGGTGGGAAAAATAGTGAATCATAGCTCTGTATCATAGGCCCCTGTCTGCCGTAGAATTAGGTGATCCCCATTTCTATGTCTAAAACTTGTACCTGTTTAAGTATGAAATGCTATTTGTGCTTGGCCAAAATATAAGTGAATCAGTAAATGCTTCTTTATCTATTTCCTCTTTTGACTTTAATTTATTAAAATACTACAAGACAAAAAATTTCCACCAAAACATGCAAAATGTCAAATGTGTAATATCTTAACATTGTGTGAGATCCAGATGTGTCTAAGACATGGAGAGCTAATTAGAGATGATATTTATTCCCAGTTATACGAGCTAATATTGGGCAGAACTTGGAAGTCTCAGTTCAGAGAAGCATCCAAGTGCTTGGTTGCTGACCCCAAACTTTATTTCAACTGTCTGAACCTCTCAGGTCTTGAAAGCTGGGCTGGGCATCATATGAGAACAGCCTCATCTGTGGTATTTAGGGGTATTCGATTCCAGCTGGAACCCAGAACTGCAGAGAGAGGCAAAATGAATCACTGGGGGAAAATGCTGAACTTCCTCAAACCTCAGAAAGAGATGCTGGTTTAATTTGGAGCAAAGGTCGGGGATTATGAGCAGCTTCTATTTTATCTGACTGCATTTGTCCATCCTTAAAATATCCTGTTTTAATCTTCCCGATGAAAGGTGACTAATATTCCTTTGTTTTGGGTTGGGCATTGTTCTTTAAAACAGTGACTCTGCTGGTATTACATGTCACAAGTAAGCACTGACAGCCGATGATTGCTCCAGAATGTCAAGGTGCGTATCACTGGTCATTAACACATACGTGAGTTTGCTTTGGGGCATCACACCAAATGAAGCCTTAAACTGAGTTTTAGGAATACCATGAAATACAGTCCACTGTAACCATAGAGAATAGACAAGAGGAAAATATTCTTTATTGCGTTGTTCTTATCAACCCCATGAGAAGTGCATGTATTCAAAACACATTTTTTTTTGTTTTTGTCTTCCATTGCTTAACATTTCATTTCACTTTAAATACACCAATTACAACTAAGGGATTTGAACATATAACTAGGAGCAGAACACTAATATATTTGTTAATTGCCTACCATATGCTATCTATATATACATAATTTCACAACTCTAAGAGGTAAATATTATTTGCCTAATTTTATAGAGACTCGGGGTCAGGTAGGTCTGTTTGCTTGCTTAAACTTGCAGAACTATTGTGGTAATTAATTTTACCTGTCAGCTTGCCTGGACCATGGTGCCCAGATATTTTGTCAAACATTGTTTTGGATGTTTCTATGAAGGTATTTTTGGATAAGATTTACATTTAAATTGGTGGATTTTGAGTAAAGTATGTTATCCTCCATAATGTGGGTGCCTCATCCAATCAGTTGAAGGCCTGAATAGAACAAAACACTGACCTCAAGTAAGTGGGAGTTCTGCCAGTGGTCTGCCTTTGTACTTCATCGGCAGTACTGGCTCTTCCAGGTTCGACAGCAGATTGATTTTGGACTTTATTTGTAACTCTTTTCCTGCATCTAGCTGTAGGCCATCCCTATCAGATTTGGACTCAGCAAGCCTCCACAATTGCATGAGCCAATTCCTTAAAATAAATCTCTTTCTCTGTATATACACACATCCAACTGGTTGTGTTTCTCTGAAGAATCTTGACTAATACAGCTTATAAGTGGAGGCGCCGAGGTTCAGACATAGTTCTGCTGACTTTCAGAGCATTACACCAAATCTCATTTTATATAAATACTTCTTTTTCTGCTAAGTTTGTAATTCAGGTTTGTTAGTATACCATCAGGAAAATTGAAGTTCTTATGGCCAGGATTCTCACCTGAACCTGAACTTCTTGATGATGTAATTGGCCTACTGCTAGGCTAATGCTTCCACTCCCGTAGGCAATAAGCTATTACTGCCTGAGTCACTATATCAAGAGCTCTGCCAGTGCTCTGGGCAGAGACAGAGACAGAGACAAGGGAGGATTACAGACGTAATTCTGGTGCTCGACCTAGCTGGAAGAACAAAGCCGGGTAATAAACCCTTTACCCCAAGAATGTTCCGTTGTCATTCCTCGGTCTCACTGAATCCATGGTGAACTTGCCTGGGGATGAAACCCTCAGGCCAGGCAAGACATGTATGTTCACATTTACACTCACATACACACATGTACCCCTGTATACATGTCGATATGTAGTTATTGAGTGTCTGCTATGTAGTCTTATTTATATATGTATGAGTTAGGAAGTTTTGGCTTTTGCTATGGAATCCTTAATCAAAGAGAATGATGAATCTTGTCCTCAACATGTAATTAATCTTGTGAAAACAGACACATTTTATCAAAGTTACTATTACATAATAGTAATATTTTTCCCCCCTATGATACTATTGGCTAAATTTATCCCTAAAATCTAGGGTTTATGCTTAAATCCTAATTTTTGAGAACATTTTCCTAACTTTCCCCCAAAATTTGGCTTCATAGAAGATATTTCTAATTTTTACTGTTAAAATAATCATAATTTTGTCCACTTACTCAGTTCTCATTTACTCTTATGACTATGAAAGAGACATATATAGAAAAAAAAATTACAGAAAATTAGGACATGAAACAATAGGGAAATAGTATGGAAAACTCTGAAATGCTATTTTAAAATGCCCTCTAAGAGTTTCCTAAATAAGAAGAATTTCCAGTAATATTACATGTACCTATTAAAAGAGGTAGACTGAAAGATGTGAATAAAGGTTTACTGTCTTGCCAATGGGTTTCAGCCCTGGGCAAGTTCACTGTGGATTCGATGAGTCTGAAAAATGATGATGGAACGTTCTTGGGGTGAAAGGTTTTATACCCAACTTTATTCCCAGGGTGGCAGGTCAATCACTAGAATCCCATCCACTCGGAGCGAGTCTGCATGCAGCAAGCTGCTCTCTGCCTCTGGGCCTCTCTACCCCAAGAGCCATCTCAGTCTCTGTCCTCGGTGCTGCCACCATTCCAGTCTGCTCTCCCGCAGCCAAGCAGCAGCCATGCTACCTGTGTGCCCAGAGCACTGGGCATAGCTCTTTATATAGAGTCAATAGCAACGTATTGCCCACATGTGTGTAGTGAGCCAGCCGTCCAGGGCCAGGTGAGAATCCTGGCCATAGGAACCTTCACTTTATCCGCATTTACTTTCACTAATGTGTTTACATATATTTTTATATTTGCTGTAGTTATTCCACTACAAAGGTTGAGCCAGGTTATTTTGTAGTTACCTGTTTATACCTGCTTTATATATTCATTGTGAACGGCATCATTTCTGTAATAAGATGCCTTTTGTGTCTTGTTTAATAGCTTATGGCTTCAATTCAATCTTAAACTTATATTAAAATAGCTTCCTCATTAGTTTTCTACTGCTGCATAACAATTGTCATAAGCTTAGTGGCTTAAAGAACCACCCATTTATTCGCTCACAGTTCTCTATGTCAGAAAGCTGGGACAGAGTTACTGGGTTCTAAAGGCTGAAATCAAGGTGTAAGGCATAGCTGTTGTCTGGTGGCTTTGGAGAAAAATCTGTTTCCAAGTTCATTCTCATTGGCATAATTCAGTTCTTGGTGTTTGTAAGACTGAGGTCCTTGTTTGCTTTTGGGCTGTCAGCTGGGGGGCTGCTCACAGCTCCTAGAGGCTGCCAAGTGGCTTCCTCCATTTTCAAGCCAGAAAAGGTGAATTCAGTCCTTCCAGTGCTTCAGATCTCTGACTTTTCTTCTACCAGCTGGAGAAAATTCTCTCCTTCTAAAGGGCCCATGTGATTAGATGAGGCCCATCTAGGTAATTTTCCTATTTAAGGCCAACTGTGTCATATAACATAATTTCATCATGGAAATAAAATCCATTATATTCTAGGGGAATATTCATAGTTTAGCGGATTGTGCAAGGCATGCACATCATGGAGTAGGAGATCATGGGAGCTATCTTAGAATTCTAGTTATCATACTGGAGGAAAAATGGAAGTTCCTATGGTCAGGATCCTCACCTGACCCTAAACGACTTGATGATGTAATTGGCCTACTGAGTAGGTTAATGCTTACACACCCATTGGCAATGACCTTTATTGTCAGTGTTACTGATAAAGAGCTCTGTCCGGTGCTCTGCTTGGAGGCAGAGAGGGAGATGGATTGCAAACAATGCAAAGGCAAATGTGATTCCAGCATTCAACCTGTGACCATAGAAATCTTTATCCCTACTATTCCATTGTTATTATTTGGTCTCACTGAATCCAGAGTGAACTTTTCCAGGGCTGAAACCCATTGGCAAGACAGACACATACTATGCTTTCTTTCTGTGTACATTTTAAAAATGTTGTATCTATGACTATTTTTAGTAACCTTTTTGAATCAACTCTTAAAATATGCATTTATTGTAAATAATATTTACTAGGGTTTTACTTTATGATCCAAAATGAGTTTATGTCCTCTAAAATAGGAATTTAGCCCATACTGATTCATTGATTTATCAACATGTGGTCTTAATTGCTCCAGCATAATTTACATCCTACTTTCTGTTTTTATTATTGCCATGAAATAATCACTATTTTAGGTATACTTTTTCACATTGATTGGTGTTTGATTCATCTAATAATTTATAAGCTTTGTATTTCAATTCCTTATATAACCTTAATTACCATATCATTTATAGTTTTATAATTCATAGAATTTACCTTTTTTTATTTATTTTGCTATTATTAATATACATTACATGAGCAACATTATGGTTACTAGACTCCCCCTATTATCAAGTCCCCACCACATGCCCCACTACAGTCACTGTCTATCAGCGTAGTAGGATGTTATAGAATCACTACTTGTCTTCTCGGTGTTATACTGCCTTCCCCGTATCCCCACACCCCAACCTCTGCTACATTATGTGTGCTAATTGTAATAGCCATTTTCCCCCTTATCCCTCCCTTTCCACCCATCTTCCCCAGTCCCTTTCCCTTTGGTAACTGTTAGTCTGTTCTTGGGTTCTGTGAGTCTACTGCTGTTTTCTTCCTTCAGTTTTTCTTTGTTCTTATACTCCACAGATGAGTGAAATCATTTGATACTTGTCTTTCTCTGCCTGGCTTATTTCACTGAGCGTAATACCCTCTAGCTCCATCCCTGTTGTTGCAAATGGTAGAATTTGTTTTCTTCTTATGGCTGAATAATATTCCATTGTGTATATGTACCACTTCTTCTTTATCCATTCATCTACTGATGGACACTTAGGTTGGTTCCATTTCTTGGCTATTGTAAAAAGTGCTGCAATAAACATAGGGGTGCATCTGTCTTTTTCAAACTGGGCCGCTGCATTCTTAGGGTAAATTCCTAGGAGTGGAATTCCTGGGTCAAATGGTATTTCTATTTTGAGTTTTTTGAGGAACCTCCATACTGCTTTCCATAATGGTTGTACTAATTTACATTCCCACCAGCAGTGTAGGAGGGTTCCCCTTTCTCCATATCCCCACCAACATTTGTTGTTGTTTGTCTTTTGGATGTTGGCCATCCTCACTGGTGTGAGGTGATATCTCATTGTGGTTTTAATTTGCATTTCTCTGATGACTAGTGATGTGGAGTATCTTTTTATGTGCCTGTTGGCCTTCTGAATTTTTTCTTTGGAGAAGTGTCTGTTCAGATCCTCTGCCCATTTTTTAATTGGCTTTTATGCTTTTTGTTTGTTGAGGTGCATGAGCTCTTTATATAATTTGGATGTCAATCCCTTACTGGATATGTCATTTATGAATATATTCTCCCATACTGTAGGATGTTTTTTTGTTCTACTAATGGTATCGTTTGCTCTACAGAAGGTTTTTAGTTTGATATAGTCCCACTTGTTCATTTTTGCTTTTGTTTCCCTTGCCTGGGGAGGTACGCTCATGAAGAAGTCGCTCATGTTTATGTCCAAGAGATTTTTGCCCATATTTTTTTCTAAGAGTTTCATGTTTTCATGACTTACATTCAGGTCTTTGATCCATTTTGAGTTTACTTTTGTGTATGGGGTTAGACCGTAGTCCAGTTTCATTCTCTTACATGTAGCTGTCCAGTTTTGCCAACACCAGCTCTTAAAGAGGCTGTCATTTCCCCATTGTATATCCATGGCTCCTTTATCGTATATTAATTGACCATATATGGTTGGGTTAATATCTGGGTTCTCTATTCTGTTCCACTGGTCTATGGGTCTGTTCTTGTGCCAGTACAAAATTGTCTTGATTACTGTGGCTTTGTAGTAGAGCTTGAAGTCAGGGAGCGTAATCCCCCATGTTTTTCTTCCTTCTCCGGATTGCTTTGGCTATTCAGGGTCTTTGTAGTTCCATATGAATTTTAGAACTATTTGCTCTAGTTCATTGAAGAATGCTGTAGGTATTTTGATAGGGATTGCATTGAATCTGTAGATTGCTTTAGGCAGGATGGCCATTTTGACAATATTAATTCTTTCTAGCCAAGAGCATGGGATGAATTTCCATTTATTAGTGTCCTCTTTAATTTCTCTTTAAAGTGTCTTGTAGTTTTCAGGGTATAGATCTTCACTTCCTTGGTTAGGTTTATTCCTAGGTATTTTATTCTTTTTCATGCAATTGTTAATGGAATTGTTTTCCTGATTTCTCTTTCTGCTAGTTCATCATTAGTGTATAGGAATGCAACAGATTTCTGTGTATTAATTTTGTATCCCACTACTTGGCTTAATTCAGATATTAGACCTAATAGTTTTGGAGTGGATTCTTTAGGGTTCCTTGTGTAGAATATCATGTCATCTGCAAACAGGAACAGTTTGAGCTCTTCTTTGCCTATCTGGACGCCTTTTATTTCTTTGTGTTGTCTGATTGCCGTGGCTAGGACTTCCAGAACTATGTTGAATAAAAGTGGGGAGAGTGGGCATTCTTGTCTTGTTCCCAATCCTAGCATTTACCTTTTATATATAACTTTACCTGATATATTTAATCTTCATTTGTTTTTTTCTTTTTTTATAAGAGCCTAGTGCTGATTTTTTTTTTTGCTTCTCCACACATGGTTCTTTTTCTTTAATTAAAGTATCATTGATATATAATCTTAGGAAGGTTTCACATGAGCAACCTTGTGGTTTTAACATTCACCCATATTAACAAGACCCCCCATCCCATTGCAATCACTGCTCATCAGCGTAGTAAGATGCTATAGAGTCATTACTTGTCTTTTCCATGCTATACTGCCTTCCCTGTAACCTACCTATATTGTGTGTGCTAATTATAATGCCCTCAATCCCCTTCTCCCTCCCTCCCTGGCACCCTCCTCAACCCCTTCCCTTTGGTAACCACTAGTCCCTTCTTGGAGTCTGTGAGTCTGCTGCTGTTTTGTTCCCTCAGTTTTGTTTTTTTGTTTTACTCCACATATGAGTGACATCATTTGGTCCTTGTCTTTCTCTGCCTGGTTTATTTCACTAATCATTATACCCTCTAGCACCATCCATGTTGTTGCAAATGGTAGGATTTGTTTTCTTTTTATGGCTGAATAATATTCTATTGTGTATATGTACCACATCTTCTTTATCCATTCATTTACTGATGGACCCTTAGGATACTTCCATATCTTGGCTATTATAAATAGTGCTGCAGTAAACATGGGGGTTTGTATGTCTTTTTGAATCAGGGATCTTGTTTTCTTTAGGTAAATTCTTAGGAGTGGAATTCCCAGGTCAAATGGTATTTCTATTTTTATTTTTTTTTGAGGAACGTACATATTGCTTTCCACAATGGTTGAACTAATTTACATTCCCACCAACAGTGAGGGAGGGTTCCCCTTTCTCTGTATTCTTCTAAGAGTTTTATGGTTTTATGACTGCCTTTCAGGTCTTTGATCCATTTCAAGTTTACTTTTGGGTATGGAGTTAGACAATAATCCAGTTTCATTCTCTTACATGTAGCTGTCTAGTTTCACTAACACCAGTTGTTGAAGAGGCTCTCATTTCCCCTTTGTATATTCATAGCTTCTTTATCATATATTAATTTGCCATATATACTTGGGTTTATATCTGGGCTGTCTATTCTGTTCCATCTATGGGTCTGTTCTTGTGCCAGTACCAAATTGTTTTGATTACTATGGCTTTGTAGTAGAGCTTGAAGTTGGGAGCATAATCCCCCCAGCTTTATTCTTCCTTCTCAGGATTTCTTTGGCTATTTGGGGTCTTTTGTGGTTCGATATGAATTTTAGAACTATTTGCTCTAGTTTGTTGAATAATGCTGTTGATATTTTGATAGGGATTGCATTGCATCTGTAGATTGCTTAAGGCAGGAAGGCCATTTTGACAATATTATTTCTTCCAATCCATGAGAGCATGGGATGTATTTCCATTTATTAATATCTTATTTAATTTCTCTCATGAGAGTGCAGGGAAGTTGGGGTTCCTATGGCCAGGATCCTCTTTGAACTTTAACTACCTGATGATGTAACTGGCCTGTTGCTAGGCTACCGCTTCCACACCTTTAGGCAGTAAGCAATTATTGTGCTATATAGAAAACTCGGCCCAGTGCTCTGGGCAGAGGCAGAGATGCTAGTGCTTGACGTACCACCAGGAGAACCACCTGGGTAATAAACTCTTTCACCCCAAAGAATGTTTGGCTGTCAGTTTCTTTGGTCACATTGAATCCATAGCGAACTTGCCTGAGACTGAAACCCATTGGCAAGACAATTAGCGAAAGTCGGCAGGGTTCATTGTTGACCAAGGAAAAAGACAGTCTGCCCTTATGGGAGGGGTGCTTCAGCAGGCTTCCCTGTGAATGCAGAGAGAGTGGATTGTACCCCAATGGGCATGTGGTCTGAGGTGGCTTGCCTCCTAGAGGACAGGGCCCCACCCCAGGACTGGAGGCAAGTGGAGGTGACACCTGAGGCTGTAGGGGTGGCCCTTGGTATAGGAAGTAAATCCTTTGAGAAACAGAGTGCCCGTGAGGCAGTGGGGAGTATGGGTTGGCTGCTTCTCACAGTATTAAAAAGGTCTACAGAAGAGACCCAAGAAATGGCAGCACGAGAACACGAGCTGCAAACTTCTGTGGATTCCTTGAAGAGGGAAATGGCATTGATGTGAGAGGAGATGGCACCAGAATGCTGGCAGCAAGGTGCCATTGGAGAGGTAAACAATTCTTTACAGAATGAGAATGCAGCACTGCCAGGTGCTCTGAAGGAGGAAGAGGCCATCAAGGAAAAAGACGAACTCCTGAGGGAAGCACAGGTGGAGGTGGCATGAGAACATCAGCTGTGAAGCATTGAGGTGAAGGTAAGAGAGCTTCTGAAGACTGAATACGGTTATGGCTGGGGTCTCTAGCAGCGGCTTGAGTGAACTTGTCAACCCATTGGATTCTGGTCAGAACTCTGGGAAGGGGCAGAGATACGATACACTTTGATAGAAAAACAACTGGCTGCTGTGTATCATGCCTTGATGGCTACAGAACACATCACTGGAATGGACCCAATAAAGGTAATAACCACCTATCCCATCTTGGGGTGGGTACGAGACTGGACCCAAAAGCCAAGGAGTGGTGTGGCGCAAACACCCACACTAGCCAAGTGGGGTGCTTACTTACAGCAGTGTAGTACACTGTCTAGTAGCCTCTTGAGTGAAAAAATCCAATGCTTATTGGGGCCAGTAACATATACTAGTGAAAAGCAGGGAAAACTTGCTTTTGAACTATTAGTAGCAGAGAGTCCCTATAGGGAGGGAAGAGCCCCTATACCTGAAGATGCATGGTACACAGATGGCTCCAGCTGTGGGCAGCCCCCAAAATGGAGGGCCGTAGCTTTCCATCCTAAGACTGAGACAATATGGATTGAAGATGGTGAGGGGAAGAGCAGCCAAAGGGCAGAGTTGTGGGCCATGTGGCTTGTGATCAGCCAGGAGCCCTCCCCTATAGTTGTCTGCACTGACAGCTGGGCTGTCTATCAGGGCTTGACCCTGTGGCTACCAACCTGGTACCATGCCAACTGGCTGGTTGGTCACCGACCCCTCTGGGAACAAGAATTGTGGCAAGACTTATGGGCCTGTGGTCAGACTAAAATAATTACAGTATACCATGTGACAGGTCATTTGCCACTGGCATCCCCAGGAAATGATGAAGCAGATAAATTGGCCCAGGTACGTTGGTTAGAAGGAAAGCCTGCCTCTGATGTAGCCCAATGGCTACATCAGCATTTGTTGCATGCGGGGCAAAAGAGAATGTGGGCTGTAAACCATTGGTGGGGCTTGCCTTTGACCTTAGAAGAAGTTAGTAGAGCCTGGCAGGAGTGTGTCGTTTGCTCCGAAAGGGACTTACACCGAGTTTCACAGCAACATGGGACAATAGCTAAGGGACCTATACCCCTCGTCAGGTGGCAGATATTCTATATTGGGCCTTTACCTGTGTCAGAAGGGTATCGGTATGCCATGACTGGTGTGGACACAGCTACTGGACTTCTGGTTGCTTTTCCTACCCATTGTGCAGACCAGCAGATGACCAAAAGAGGCCTGGAGTGTCTCTTTGCTGCCTATGGCAACCACAGGCAATTGAGAATAATCAGGACACCCATTTTACTGGACATACACTGCAAGAATGGGTGTGACAGCTGGGAATCAAATGGAAGTTTCATGTGCCATACAATCCTACCGCAGCAGGCATGATAGAGAGGCATAATGGCTTGTTAAAATCCGGACTAGAGTCAGATACCAATAGTCCGCTTATGGACCGTGCTATGGTGTTTGAACGAGAGACCGCGAAAGGGAGTCCTGAGCCCTGTAGACATGTTAACACATTTGGCAGCCTCCCCTATACAACTGCAAGTACAAACCAAGGAAGAATCACTGAAGCCAAGGTTCGGCCACCATAATAACATCTTGCTGCCAGCACCAACTGCACTGAACCCTGGAGCCTCCATTGAGTGGACGTGGCCTAGGATCTTTCAACACATGGACCAATGATCACTGGCTCTCCTGGCGCCTTGGGGACAAGGCCTGGAAGCTGGCCTCCTGTGTATTCCTGGAATAACAGCAGAGTGGCTGCCAAAGGTCACAGTAGTATATCCTGAACGGCCAGAAGGTAGGAGCATCTTACCGGGGAGTTTTGTTTTACCATTATGGCCAATGCATGCACCTCCAGTAGCACTATATATAGACTATTCAGCAACCCCCATGGGAAAGGAGTAAAAGTATGGTGTACTAGACCTGGAAGGGACCCCCTTCCTGCTACAGTCCTATCACAGGACCACTCTCTTGCATGCATCCTACCTGATGGACAAGATTTGCCTATGTTGGTGGCATTAAAATATGTGTCTATTGCCCCTAAGGTCTTTGTGGATTGGGAACTTCCTCTGGCTTGAGGATTATTATAATTTTTGTTGTTAGGAATCTCCTCTGGCTTGAGAATTATTATAGTTTTTGTTACCTGTATCAAAATCTTGCTGTATCTTAATTTTTATTATCTCTAAGTTGTTGTTATCCTCTGTTGCTATTGTGGAATCTGGTTACAGTGCTCCAGCTTTCTCGCACAGGGACCATTGCAGAAGATGGAAAGCGTGTAGATTGTAAGGCGAGAATCCTGGAGCGGTGGAGTGTGGGGAAGTTGGGGTTCCTATGGCCAGGATCCTCACTGAACTTAAACCACCTGATGATGTCACTGGCCTGTTGCTAGGTTACCACTTCCACACTTTTAGGCAATAAGCTATTACTGTGCTATAGAGAGAGCTCGGCCCAGGGCTCTGGGTGGGGCAGAGACGCTAGTGCTGACCTACCACCAGGAGAACAAGCCGGGTGATAAACCCTTTCACCCCAAAGAACGTTTTGCTGTCAATTTCTTTGGTCACATTGAATCCATAGCGAACTTGTCCAGGGCTGAAACCCATTGGCAAGACAAGTGTCTTGTAGTTTTCAGGTTATAGGTCTTTTCACTTCCTTGGTTAGGTTTATTCCTAGGTATTTCATTCTTTTTGATGCAATTGTGAAAGGAATTGTTTTCCTGATTTCTCTTTCTGTTAGTTCATCATTAGTGTATAGGAATGCAACAGATTTCTGTGTATTAATTTTGTATCCTGCAACTTTGCTGAATTCAGATATTAGATATAGTAGTTTTGGAGTGGATTCTTTAGGTTTTTTAATGTGAATCTTCATTTATTTTTAACAGATGCTATTTACTCATCTGGACAAAATTTTACCAGGTTTCCAATGGTTAATTAACACACATGAAGTGATTCTGGCTGAGAGCCAGGAAACTTGATTTTAGCATCAATAATATTCACCTTTGTATGCTAGTTATGAAAAAAGAATTATGTTCCAGAGATATTATATGTTATTCTTTTTCAAGTTATATTAGCAGGATGTAACTTTGTAAATACTAAAGTCAAAAGGAACATGTCTATAATTTGTCAGAGTTTTCTCTAAATGTGACCTTCCATTCATGTTCCCATAAACCCTTAATCTGATTTTCCCCCTTCTGGGGAAGAGTCTAAGGAATTTACGATTATGAGCTACCATTTTAAACAGAAATTCTTTATTAACAAAATGTAGCTAATAATTCGAATTTTACCCTTGAAAATGATCTTTGATTATCTCTAAACTAATTATTACTTAATTAGTATTATGTTATATTTTATTGATGAAGAAACTGTGGCTCACATAGATTAAGTGGCCTACCCACGTGACTCAGCTGGACTAAAATACAGTTTGCCAAACTTCTAGTGGATATTATTTCTTCAAGAGACTATGTTGCCTTCTTTACAAAAAGAGCCCTAAGAAATTACTAAACAGAAATATTACTTGAACCACTTAGAATGTGAATAGTAAATTTTAACCTATGACCTGAGTCACTTCTTACCATTTTCCTATTCAGCATCAGAGCTTTCTAATAAGCTCCCTTTGTTGTGTTTACTGGAAGATTTTGTGTTTTAACAGCTAATTTAATAGCCAACTTAACAGGTAGTGGCAGCTTTTTGTGTGTGTTGTCTTAAGCATTTTAATATCTTATGAAATGCTGTATTTCTTTGCTTGATGCAACCCCCTGCGTTCAGTTCTTGTCTTAGGTATCAATTCTTTAATATAGTACTGCCTTCTGCATAAGGTTTCCTTTTTGTAAAAGCCATCCATCTTTTCTTTTTGTCTTCTGGGTGATAACACAAATGAGATGCAAAGTCTCTCCCTCTCATGTTCTATTATTGTTCTAAACTGTATTTCAAACAAAATCAAATTTTATTTTCATTGCCATAGCATGCAACAGTTTTTCCTGGCTTCATCCCATTTCTAAAAGGGAATTGTTCTTTTATTATAACTTTCTTTCATGCCTAATCCTAGTTTGTTTATAGTCTGAGTTGGATTCGTGACAGCACAGGCAAACAGTTACAGGTTATAGATTTTCTTCTTTTGCATTCTCCCTCTTTTACCTGTATACATTTAATATCCTGAGTGTATTGGTGACAATGTGCTAGAAATAAGACTGACATGTGCATATATCATTATTATGATTAATTTTTATTATGGTAACTGTTATTGCATACTTTGTTATATCATTTTTAAGCTCTATTTCCACATGGGCCTGCCCATTGAATTTGTAACTCTAGAATGAGCGTGGACTTTTGGAATGATTTTTAACTTTTCATGTGCCAGTTGTGTGAGCTTGACCAGGCCACTTAATCAGTTGCGGGGGAGAGGGGTTCACAATTTCTTCATTTATATCGATAATAGGTGTTTGTTTCATAGTTGTAAGTCTTAAATGCTTTAATGTTCATATGATATAATGATATAATGAAAGGGTTTAGGAGAAAGTTTGGCATACTGCAGTGCTCAACAAGTATTAATTTTATTTTCTTCTTAATCTCTACTGCTGCCTTTAATTTCAGGATTTATGATTCCTGGTTCGTTATGGCCCACCCACCTGAAAGCCTTCTAGTCAATCACTCATCGTCTCTTACACTTCCAGGTGGAAGATATTACAGTCCAAGTATCTGCTTGAAAATGAGTAAGTGTGTGCACATTAAGTGTGTCCCCAGTTGATTTCTCTTTCATTCAGTTATGATGATGTTTAGGATTCATTTAGTCATCGTGCAAAATCTACCATGGTGAAAGAACAGATGCCAGAATATTTTATCAGTGATAGATAACAATAGGAAAGCTCTCTGGTGAGGTTAGAAGATAGTTAGGCAGTTTTGTTTGTTTAAGGAAAATGGGCAAGAAAATTTTGCTTAATGCCTTTTGGAGCAGTTTCGTTCTTCATGATTGCCTGAGATATTTCAAGGTGCTTTGCTATAAATCTGAAGACTTAAAAACATTGTTTTACAGTCTGGCCCACTAAGAATAATGGCCTCTCCCATTCCTTGTTTTTCTGGGTGATTAAGGGTTTCCTGACTGGCCCCAGGCCATCTGCCCTGACTTTTTCTTCCCAAGGATTTAGAACCATATTGTCAAAAATAATCTCTTACTCTGAAAGATTTTTCCAGCCCCAGAAGATAGAAAGCATTTGCTGTGTGTGCTCAAACATTGCATTAAAAATCCTGCAAGTGATGCTTCTTATTGATGGCATAAAGCAGTCCCATCATGTATGCTCCTTTAACTAAATTAGGTGTAAATTATTTCAAGGAGGGCAAAGTTCTTCTCTGTGTCCCTATGAGGATAATTTCACAAATACACAGCAGGTCCCTACAACCACAGATTTTGGGCAGGGAGAAGAAAACAAGAAGAGAGCTCTGGCCTGAAGCCAGTGCACACCTCTCCACAGGGGGTTTCCAGCATGGGGTGATTTTTTAACCAAGCTGATATAAATCAGATTGTGTGGAGCAATGACATTCACATCACTGTGCTGGGAGTCGCCTGGATAGTGTTTCGCTTCCCTCATTAGGAGGGACTGGAGTTGAACTTTTAGCTGTATCAAAATAACAGTGTGGGAGCAAAGAAGAGGCTAGGATAAGGCGATGTACCATAATAACCTTACCTCTACAGACAGGTTATGTGAAGTGTCCTGAACCCTCATCCTTCAAGATCATTTATTTGCAAACTGAGCTCAATATAACAAAAAAGAATTTGGTCCATGAACGCTATGGTTTAAATCTTCTGGGCAAGATGTGAGCTTCATTCTTTCTTAGCTGGGACATTCCATCACAGTGGCCAACACTCCCAAGCCCTGTTTAAACTTACAATGTGTGATAAAACTGTTAGTATTTAGCAACACTATTTAAACCAAATTATTTATTTATAGCCACTGATTTTTTTGTGAAAATTGAACATTAAAAGCCCCAAATTGGGTATACACAAAAATATAAGCCTTCCTAAACCAAACAAAAAGTTAAATACAGTAAACAATCATACGACAAGGAGAAATAAAAATGGTAAATACAACATAGTAAACCAAGTAATTATAACTTAAAATAGTTTGCTAGAGTTGGTATAAGACATGTCAGTCATATTAAAAATGTGAAAGGGTCTAAACCACCTATTAAAAGAATAAAGATTTTGAAATTGGTTGATAAAGCAAAATACAACCCTGTAGGTATCCAGGAGACATACCAAATATGTAGAGGCTCAAAAAGGCTAAAAATAAAGGTATTGGAAAAGATATACCAGGCACATAAAAACAAAAAAACAATCAGAAAGTTAAATCTTGATATCAGAGAAAGTAGAATTGAACAGACTATATATGCTCTCTCCTTCTGGCTTGGCAAACCCACTTCTAGGAATTTACTCTGAAAATATACCTCCAACTATACAAAATTACATATGCACAAATTTTTCATTATAACATTACTTGTATATAATTATAAATGCTTAAATATAGGAGATTGGTTGAAAAAACTATACACATATACCTAGTGGAATACTATGCAGCTGTAAAAAGGGCTCTATGAACTGATGAGAGATTTCTAGGATTAATTAAATGAGAAAAGCAAAGTATAAAAGAATCTATATAGTAAGTTACCTATTATGTAAGAAATAGAGAGGTATAAGGAAACAAATATGTATCTACCTATTTTTCCAAAAAGTAACATAAGAAGGATAAATCAGGAAACACTGAAAGTGGCTACCTATAAGGGAAGAATGGGGAGGAAGAGATATGAGAGGGGAAAACAGATCTCTGAGTATACCTTTATGTACAGTTTTGGCATTTGGAAGCATGTTAATATTCTACATGTTTAAAAATCGAATTAAATCAATAAGAATGGGGGGGGAACCCACACTGGTTATAAACTATATTTCAAATAAATGATGTAACCAAATTGAAGGGGTGAAGAACTAACACAAATAATTTGAATACAGTAATTTGACTCTATAACCTAAACGTTTCCAGTTAAGTTTCTTTTTTTCTAATTGTTTGAAAGTAGAAATTTTGAAGCTATTTGCTGTGATTCTAGGATTAGGCAAATGGGGAAGTGTGTTGGTGATGGGGGTCAGAGTTCCCACTGTGGAGGAAGGGAGACACACATATGACACAGGGACGGCAAGAAGAACCCTGTGAGGTTGGACTGGATTTGGTGGTATCAGAATGAACTCCTGGTTTCTAACATGTTTCTCTTCTAAAAACTTCAATGTAATGAACGACAAAGTTGGGCAGATATTCTTTTCCAAATGAAAGGAGACTAAAGGAACATGGCATCTAAGTGCATCGCACGATCCTAGATGGATCATGGACCAAAGGGGAAAAAATACTATAAAGGATTTTGTTGGAGCAATTGGCATGTGGACTATATATAAATCAAATAAAATTAGGTAAAAGTATTTTTATATCAATGTCATACTTTCTAAATTTGATAATTGTACTGTGATTATATAAGCAAATATCCTTGTTCTTAGGAAATACATGCTGGACTATAAAACAGCAAAATGTTCAGACATAACGATGCCACAAATTTTGCAAAACATTAAAAAACTGGTAAAAGGTATGTTCTTTAATTCTTTAAACATTTTTCTAGGTTTGCAATTATTTCAATATAACAAGCCAAAGAAAAAGTCACATATACCATTCTGAATTTATTCCTTAATATCTTGTTTGCCAAGAAAAATAAAAGTATCGGTGTGTCATTGCGTCACTGTTATTTTCCCTTGGTTTTCGACCTTTATCTATGATTTTGTGAATACTGGAAAAGCACATCAAGCGTTCTTACTTTTCAAAACTTGAATCTTCTGATTCTTTTGGTTGGATTTTCCAAATATTTGTTGATTTAATTTTGCTTATACATAAAACAAGTGTTTCTAAAGTATAGTCTTCTCTTAATTCATTCCAAACATGTTCCCATGAGACATGTTTTTGAAGAGACAGGGTAAGGTCTTCTTTCTTTTTTTTTTTAGGTCTTATTTCATAGTAAGTAAATCACATGGCTTTGGCTTAGTACTGATTTCAGCCATTTTAGTGAAATCTGAAAGCAAAATTGACCTATGTGTTACTTTAATAATTTCCACTTCTCATCATTTTGTTTTCTTATTTCCCAAATGGGTTTAACTCATGTTTGAAACATTCCTACATAATGTTAATGACCATTAAAGATACATATCAAGAGAAATCACAGGCAAAAATATGGTAAAAATGTGTCATTAAAATCTACCTAAAAGAAAATTTATAGACTAGTTACCAGAATACTGTATTTAATGTCTTACATATGTCATCCTTACAATATTGGGCATTTAGAAACTGACACTATTGTCAAAGGGTTGAAAATGGATTGCACGTGAAATGTCTAGGGATTGAGTAAAGGGAGGTTCAATTTTCAATTATGATTCTAGGAAGGTCATAATTTTATTTTACCTAGCAAGAGGGGCTTAAAATTCTGCAATCAAAGTTATACAACTAGAAAAAAAAAAAAAAGGAAAGAAAAGATCCTAAAGAGATCACAAGATGCAGAACATCAAATGCTGATCTCTCAGGGAGAATGCAAACTCCAAGCAGTTGTCTGAGAGGCAAAGGAAAGCCAGATGAGGTAAGCAGTTCTGTCTGTGAACTCTGTTAAGGACCCAGAACCAAGAAAGGGCATTATCAGTAAAGGCCAGCCTGTACTGGACAAGAACAGCACAGGGCATGCTAAAGATGACATGGAGGGCACAAGTCTATCTCCACACTGGAAATGGATTATCACCAGCTCCATAATGAGGAGAAAGGAGAGACAAATACCAGTGCTGAATGTTAGATAGTTTACATAGAAGTGAAATAAAGAAACACAACTAGTTATAAAATACGGGTTTAGTCATGAATAAATCTTCTAGTCATTCTCCTAAAGTTCCTACTTAAAGCACATGTAAATATTATATATAGGTGCTTTGGGCAGAGCATGTTTGAACAGATTCTGGTGCCCAAGGTAACCCAAGTCAAGGGATCCCTTTTCAGAATTCCATGTTCAAGGGGCTACTTTCTTTTTAAACATTTCTATACATTACATGTTGTTCTCTGAGTATAGTTATTCTAAGACTTGACTTACTTTAAAATACGTTTTTACTTTTTTTTTGATAGTCTTAAAATGAACGATTGACAGTGGACTAAAGTCTTTTCATTGTTAGATGCTTTATGAAAAAGGAATAAATGAAATAATACAAATGTCAAAAACTGCGCATGTGTGTGTGTTGCCAGAAAGCTAGTGTGACTCGTTTTATGCTATATGATTTAAAACAGAGTAAGGGCATTCTAGTAATTTGATTCTCTTGCATTATTACATGGGCATTTCTTTGTCTGTTAACCTTCTAGGTTTACTTTGTGCAGGACACTTTCCATAGATTATTTCACTGACTCCACATGGGAATTCTGTGAGGTTGGAATTATTATCTTTGTTTTACAGATGAAGAAACCAAGGATCAGTAATGTGAAGTGTATTGCCTGAGGCTAATGGTACCAAAGGAGGAAGCCAAGATTCCATTCGGAAATGATCTGAACACAGACAGCCTATCGACCATTACAACTTTCCCCAGCACCCTTAGAATTGAATCAGTTTTACAGCATTTTCCCTTTTAATCCTGACATTTCTGCAGTCTCCAAGAGGTCAATGTCTAAATCAGAAAGCAGGGAACCAAGCAGTCCATGCAGACCCTGTGTGTCAGCTTTGAACACTATTTTGAAGGCAATATTAAATGTTGATTCCACAAAAAGGACTATTTATTGAATCCCTGCATGTAGTCACACCTTAGATTTTCTTTGGTGGTCTTGCTTCCAAGTAATGACAAAGTAAGACCTAGTTTATTTTATGGGGACTGACAAAGTCACAGCACAGGGTGGTCTTAAGTTTCAGAAAAAAGCTTAGCTTTTGTTAACAAAGATTTTTCCAGTCCTGAAAGTCACACTTCTGTGCATAAACAAAAGTTTTAAGAGTCATATGTTTTCACTGGGCTCCTCGGGAACTCCTTGGGAAGCACCGCTAGACTTCTGCCTTTCAGTCGTGGTAACTGAATAGGTTAGACCTGTGATGAAACTCATCATATTTGGAAGTCAGGTCTGTCTGCCAAAGTTTTCCCTAGATTGAACTTTTATGGGTTTTTAAAGTTACCAATAGCTGAAAAACTGAGTTCCACAAACTTGCTGCTTTCTGATTCATTTCTCACTTCAAACACATGAGGACTGACTTTCTACATTCCAATATGTATTTCCCTAGGCATAACTGGCTGAAAGGAATTAAACTCAACTAGTATTTTTTCTTTCTTATTGTCTTGAAACAGTCCCAAGACTTTGTGAAATATGAACTCAGGCTATATTTATGGTCAAAATTAAAAGATTTAAATATATATTAGGTTGTGGAGTCATATAATGATACAACATACATCTATTAAATTTGATATATTTGGGTTTATTTGAATTAAAATAATTACTAAGTTAAATATAATACTTAGTAATGATCAGTGTGCTAGTTGCATTCCTTATTTACTCCCCATGAAATATTGTAATAAATAGGAAATAAAATAATAGACTTCCTTTGTAAAAGATAAAAATATTATAGATTTCAACTTCGATGATTATTGCATTTAACATTTCTTTTCAAGTAAATTCATAATTATAAATAAATTGTACATTTGTTTGTAAACAATATTTTATTGTATTTCCTAGTAAGTTTTTTAAAATGTAATAAAATACATTTAGTTAATCACTTCTCACAAGAGCGCTTTCAGTATGATCTTTCACTTAGGGTAAGTATCTCTTTTTGTCAGAGCTCAATCGGAGAGAAAAAAGCACAGTGTTTTAAATAGGGAAAGTTGAATGTAATATATTATTCACTATGTCAGGGATTTGTGTAATGTGGGACTGGCTAGTAAGAAGTGAAGAGAACGCTAAAGAATACATGAATAGGAGATGTAAGAAGCAATCACTACTCTAAAGCTTGAGAGAGGAACCCAGTGAAGAGTTTCCATTTTCCCAAGGCTGGAATCCAGGTCATGTTGGAGAGGACACAGACATAGCTCACTAGATGGCAAAGAGTGATGCCACACTCGTGGAATGTGCTAGAAATCTACCTTTTAGCATGCTGGGGGAAGGTTTTCACAAGAAAGTTCTCATCAAAAATACTCTGAAACACAGCCTCGGGGTTGTGCCAGGGAAAGCTGCTGGGCACTCTGCAATGTAGGAGCCTGGTGCGGGAACCTGCCTAGGGAGGATATGCAAACCAGCAAGTGAAACTCTTTCTCCTGCCAGGTCTCTCCAGCGCCTTCTACTGAGAGAGCTTCAGTGACAGCTGGCAAGGAGAAAAGAAATTTAAAGGGACCAGATCCATGAACACAGAGCAAGCAAAAAAGGATGAAGGTGGAGCAAAAAGGTAATAAATCAATAACTGGCACAGTATTGGATTTTTAAAAAATGACTACATTTATATCAACTATACATCAATAAAAAATGACTAAATACATGGTATTTTCTTATTGGTTATAGCCATGTCAAATACTGCTTTTAATACAAGAATTCTTACATATTACCATAGATCCATTTACAGGAACAGATTTTATTTTAAACAACTCTTGGAAATTAACATTCATGTAAGACAGTAGTTAAGAGAACTGATTCAGGAATCAGGCAAAACTGCTTAGTTCCCGGTTCTATTCCTTAGCAACTGTGACCTTGGGCAAAGCATTTCCCCTCTATGTGCCCATCTCCTCATCTGTAAAGTACGACTGAGATTGAATATACCTCAGATCGGTTGTTGAGAATGTTAAATGAAGATAATGTACGTATAGCACTTAGATAGGCAGTTGTCACAGGAAAAGTCTCAAAATAGCTACTGCTTTTTATTAAGACTTTATGTTTATCAAACTAGGAGTTTAAAATTTTTAAATAATTTTATATCAACTTATTTTCCAAGTAAAATCCTGAATCACCTCTTCCCGCAGATACAACAAATATTCAAGCACATATGGGACAGCTTCTGAAAAGAACCTGAGACCTGCCTGAACACCTGCTCCACGACAAAGGATAGATGGGCCACACCGAGACAGGTAGGAGAGGCAGAGACACGCTCTTGCCCAAAACTCCACCCCTGTCACAGTGACCCACAACCGAGAGGCATCTAAGAAATATATATTCTATTATAAATATTTATGGCATATACTCCCTAGGGAGCAAGGGACCCCACACCAGGCGCCCGTAAACCTTGGGTCTTCACGAGAGAGACAAGCCTCCAAAACATCTGGTTTTAAAAACAAAAGGGCATTCTATTCAGAGGAAATAGGGCTGAAGGGAACAAAGAATGGGCTCTTAAAGGTTCATGTTCAGACCCGTTCACCCCGGGACCCCGCACAAAAGCAGCAGTTTGAACGGGCCTAGAACATCACTGAGGGAGAGTCACTTCGTCAACGTGAAGCATATGCCAGATGGGCCTCGTCTGCTAGGATTCCTCTGGGGGTGGAAGCTGGCAGACACCGTTTTTATGGGCTTCCTCTACCTTGTCCGTACCAGTGCTGTGTGCCCCGTTGTTACACCGTCACTCTAATCGCCTAGGGGCAGACAAACAGCAACCCCCTGCCCCTGGCACACCACCAGAATGACAGCACCATCTTTCCATTTGGAAATGGAAAAATTTTCAGAAGTATGTTTTATAGAAAAGCCCCACTCCCTTTTGAAAATAGAATTTACATCATCCCTATGTTTTAGTATTTTTGTACCAATAATGATGATGTCGGACTTGAGTGTTCAGAGCACATTAATCCAAATGGCCTTTATAAGAAATGCTAAAATTGGATGACAGTATTTGGCCAAGCTCTCACAATCGCCCACAAAACTGGAAGAAAAATGGTTTGTTTTAAGGCCAATTTTAGCACAGTGTCTAGAAGAAATACAAATATAACTACATAAAACTTTAGAAATATGTAGGTATTTATTGCCAATCTCCCGATGAGGTGGCAAAGAGGAAATTACATGTGTCACACAGAGTAAAACTTCTCAAAAATCCTCTACTCGCTTTACTCTAATCTCTTTCTCACTTCTCATAGGAGGGGTCACTTTCTCTCCTCTTAGGTTTCAGTTTCCTAGCTAAAATAGCACTTTAGTATCTGCCTCCATTCTGCAGACCCAACCTAAATATCTCGGTCTTGCCACCCCTCTGTGAAGAAAGGCCAACCCAGAAAGGGATCAGAGGAAAAGGAATGAGCGTTGACATCAATTCATAGAGAACTTGCAGAAGAGGATGCATTCAAAAGGGCTACATTTAAGGGAGCTCTACATTTTATCCCCTTTTAAACTCTGCCCACTGCAAGTATAACTACTGTTAAGGACTGGGAATTTGATCAATTACCCCAACTGTGCTCCTCCCTGAGAGAGAACTGGAGATAAAAGCTGGAGATAGAGAGAAATGTTAATTTACCCTTAAATTCCAAGAGTTATGAAAACATAGTACCAACTAAAATCGAACACTCAAACTGTAGAAATAATTCTGTCTTGTAATTAAGCATTGTAACTTCAGACTTTTGTGAACCATGATATAAATGAAGACTTTGGATTCTGACGAGTTTGGTTTCCATTTACAAATTGAAAATATAGTTATAAAAACTTAAGGGAGGGACAACATACTTGGAAATCTATTTTCATTCCAAAAGGATAGCAGTGAAAGTTTATAGTGTGCATACCTTTGAGCTGTATCCTTGGAAATGTGTGAAGCCCTAAATTTTCAAGTAACCTTATAAGCCATACTTTATCTTCTTCCCCCAATGCACTAATGTGTAGCTTAAAAAGATGTGACTCCTTCAGACTGTTCATGATTCTATTAATACAGGATTCAAGCCACTCACAAAGTTATTACATAAAATCTGCCACAAAAATAAACTCTATATGACACTATAGGCATTATTGTTTTTGGAATATTAACCTTAAACTTATCTGACAATGGTGGTATTTTAATGAGAACTTCTGTTTTATTATACAGAGTGCATGAGAGCAATGGTGAAATATATGTACAGCAGGTAAAGGTGGGTCACACCTGCTCAGTAGTGGCCTTGTGGCCTTATGCTGAGGCAGTCACACCGACCCTCATGGAAGGAGCAGGTAGCAGGGAACAGGAGGGGTAAAGTGGTAAAGCACTTTGGAAGCGCATCAGAAGGGAGGTAGCTTGGGAAATGACAGCTTATTAAAGAACAGTATAGTGGCAGTTATTTGGTCCTTTGCGATTATATTTGCCTTTCCTAGAAAATAGCCAATATACTTACCAGTTACGAATAATACATGGATGTGTTTGAAATTTTGCATTTGCATATTGGAAGGCCTCAAAAGGTCAAAACTAGCTTGTTCTAATTCCTTAATATTGTAATTGTTGCCGCTTTGAAACCAACTCCCTGGTTTTCTGCACATCTGACCAATCTTCTCCATGATCCACAGTGGTGTCCACAAAATCTCCACCACACGCTTTCCATGCAACTCTCCTAATGAGCATCAGACCGTCACAGCGGATGGAGCCCTGCTTCCAGTCACACGGGCTTCTAAAAGATTCACTTTGCGGATTTCACCGCGCCCACTAGTGACTTAATGGTCATCAATCACTTAGCAATGTGGTCATAAAAGAATGTTTTCATTCTTCCAAACATTGGCATCAGTGTCTATATTTTTTAAATTAAGGTATTACGGATATACACTCTTATGAGGTTTCACATGAAAAACAATGTGGTCACTACATTTACCCATATTATCAAGTCCCCACCCATACCCCATTGCAGTCACTGTCCCTCAGTGTAGTAAGATGCCACAGAGTCACTATATGCCTTCTCTGTGCTACACTGTCTTCCCCATGATCCCCACACCATGTGTACTAAACATAATGCCCCTCAATCCTCTCTCCCTCCCTCCCATCCCGCCCTCCCTCACCCCTCCCCTTTGGTAACTGCTGTCTGTTCTTCGAGTCTGTGAGTCTGCTGCTGTTTTGTTCCTTCAGTTTTGCTTCATTGTTATACTCCACAAAAGAGGGAAATCATTTGGCACTTGTCTTTCTCTGCCTGGCTTATTTCACTGAGCTTAATACCCTCTACCTCATCCACGTTGTTGCAAATGGTAGGATTTGTTTCTTTCTTATGGCTGAATAATATTCCATTGTGTATATGTACCACCTCTTCTTTATCTATTCATCTACTGATGGACACTTAGGTTGCTTCCATATCTTGGCTATTGTAAATAGTGCTGCAATAAATATAGGGGTGCATATGTCGTTTTGAATTTGAGAAGTTGTATTCTTTGGGTAAATTCCAAGGACTGGGATTCCTGGGTCAAATGGTATTTCTATTTTTAGTTTTTTGAGAAACCTCCATATTGCTTTCCACAATGGTAGAACTAGCTTACATTCCCACCAGCAGTGCAGGAGGGTTCCCCTTTCTCCACATCCTCGCCAGCATTTGTTGTTCTTAGTCTTTTCGATGTGGGCCATCCTTACTGGTGTGAGGTGATATATCACTGTGGTTTTAATCTGCATTTCTCTGATGATTAGTGATGTGGAGCATCTTTTCATGTGCCTGTTGGCCATCTGAATTTCTTCTTTGGAGAATTGTCTCTTCATATCCTCTGTCCATTTTTTAATAGGGTTATTTGCTTTTTGGATGTTGAGGCATATGAGTTCTTTATATATTTTGGATGTTAACCCCTTGTCAGATATGTCATTTACAAATATATTCTCCCATACTGTAGGATGCCTTTTTGTTCTGTTTATGGTGTCCTTTGCCGTACAGAACCTTTTTAGTTTGATGTAGTCCCATGTGTTCGTTTTTGGTTTTGTTTCCCTTGCTCGAGGAGATATCAGTGCCTAGATTTTTTCCATAGCATTTATGTCATCAAGCCTTAGTTTGGAAGGCTGAGAGAGTCATGATATTAGGCCAAGGGAATAATACCATATGAACTGACACTCAGCCACGAAAATGGAAGAGTTTGTACATATTTGGTGTATTATTAGCAGAATCTTAAATTCACAGTTATGGAAAGCAATACAATTTTATACTTTTGGACAAGAATTTATTAATGCAGCCTCAAATGAGAGCTATTATGATCCACACTTTCATATATGTCTCCCAAGAAGTTCTGGAGTCTTGGTGCCATGCATTTTGCAGAATGGTAAATAAGACTGGCTTAATTACCCTGTCAAGTGCTGTACCCTAAAGTCAAGTTCAGTCTGGCTTTAGCCTCCTGAAAACTTGGGTTCTGTATCTCTTGAGTATCCTCACAAGGAAATTTCTGCCAACCAGCTTCATTTGGAGCTGAATGTTATTTTAACCTTCTTTAGTGTCTATTAGCTTGGAGGACAACATGTTTATAAAGTTATGGTCTAACAATGTTGCCTTTCCAGTTTACTTCACATTATGTAAAGGTGTATGGTCCTCCAAATTAAAAAAAATAATCTTTTTGCATGTAAGTTATTCCCATACCTGAATTAGCAATATGCCTCATATAGCTTTAGAGATATGTTTCTATAGGCTTCTTACTTATTCCCAAATAAAATATATATTGAAAGCCACACATTTTGTAGATGTGTTCTATTCTAACATCTTTACATTATTTATCTTTTTTGCACTTACAGTTTTGCATATGCTAAAGCACCTATTGAAGTAACATCACAAATTACTCCTTATTTCCAATAGAATATATGGTGGAATCATTCACATCATGGAGACATCAGCAAATTTGCTATTTGTGCTCATAGTTTATCTGAAGCTTATTACTTCATCTCTAATCCTAGAAGTATACTACAGCAAAAAAGAATTTCATGAAATTTGTGTGTGTGGAGTGAGAAAACTCACTAACATTATCCTAAGCTCCTGTCTCACTGGGGTATGTTTTCTCACTTCCACTTACTTTACTCAATACCATGCTGGGCAATGACTTTACTCCCATCACAACTAGGACTTGATTTTATTTTCAGGGACATTGTCCCAAGAAATAAACTTGATAATTTCAGAAGTTTCACTATTTATGGTTAAAATGAGAGAGTAATTGACTACCTTGAAAAATGGATGGTTTCTAGGAGGTTAGACTCCAGTTAGTAAACCAACCCCATGGTATTTTCAGTTGTAATTTGTGCCTAAGCCAAAATCAAGTTATTATAGATCAAGTCCTTTCACAGTTGCATAAGTTGTGAAGGCCAATTCTACAAATATAAAAGAAATGTAACATAAGATGTACTACTCCTTTAACTTTGACTAGGCAAAATATCTAGGCATGTAAATAAATATTTAGGCATTAACTATTCAACATTTGATAAACTTTGAGCATCTATTATATGTCCAAAACTTTATTGACCTTTTGGGGTTTGAAATAAAATAGATGAGTTTATTTTGTCTCTCAAAGGCTTTACAGTAAAAGATTTTCTGGCACATTTCACAAATGTTTGCATTTTTTCTTAAGTATGAATTTAAGAAAATCCAAATTAAACAATGTATATTTTTAAGTATCAGCTGGAGAGAAAGCACTAGGTATGTAACTTTAGTGACAGAATTTTAGTTCTCTGTGCAAAGGATTGTCTGTGTCATATACGTTTTTGGCATCATTACCTGGGTGGTCATTCTTCCTATGATTCCTATATATTCACTTATATATTCAGGGGCCAGGCTCATACTAGAACTGAACTATAAATCGTGAGGCTGGTTTACACTATCAGTACAGTGTCAACAGCTAAGACTATTGGCTTTCCATATACTGACTCTGTAGCCAAGCCTTGACTCTCCACTTATTACTCTAAATTAAATATGAAGTTCTCAAATTAGGCTATTACTGGAATAAAACGTTCAGCACATATTCTAGACCACTGTTTGCAACCATTTAGGTTTTTCAGAACTGAAACTAATGAGATGACACAGTAACCTTCATGTAACTAGTCGAATAAGAGTGAGTACATGGTGACCATCCCATCATACCTTCCTCTTTGGGACAATAAAAAGACTGTGACCTTTCGGGGAAATCAGGAGAGGTAATATGACAGCTTTCAAAGTTCCAAGAGAAGAGTCAGAAAACGTAAGAGTTAGAGTTAGAATGTCCCTGTCACCACATCAGGAGACTGGCACCCCGCCGGGACCACCTCGTGGGGGGCTGACAGCTGGGAGGCCCTGGAGCTGGAGACCCGAGCCAAGGCCCAGCTGGCCCGGAAGAAGCTTGAGGAGCGCGGATGGGAGATGGAGGTCACATTCGCTTCCAGGACCGGTGAAGCTAGGAGCCCAGAGCTGGACTGCGCTGCCCATGTGAGCGCTTCCCACAGCGGAGAGCAGGCAGGGCGGGTGATTTACTGTACAAACCGTGTAAGCCCCGCTGGCCTGGCCAGCATATCTCATGTGTACATAATCAGAGCCACAGTAAATTCTAGTTCACCAACAACCCCTACAAGAAATAGAGTTTTAAGGAAACTCACATTAAGGTCTGTAGGTAATTTGTCCAGACACTTCTAGGCTTCATATTTCTATCTTGTGGGAACGTCGTGATGAGTGAGACTCCTCTAGCTATTACCATGGTTAAGAATCATTTAAGCAAAAATCAATGGTGTTGGTTCTCTGTTATGAACGGAGTGTTTGTGTCCCTTCAAAATGTATAGGCTGAAATCTAATCACTAACATGATGGTATTTGGAGGTTGTGGGCCTTTGGGAAGTAATTAGGTCATGAGGGTGGAGCCCATGAATGGGATGCCTACCCTTCTAAGAAAAGATGGCTTGTCCTCTTTTCATGGTGTGAGGAAAAGGAAGTTGGCAGTCTGCATCCCTGAACCCAGCCATGCTAGCACACTCATCTTAGACTTCCAGCCTCCAGAGCTGTGAGAAATAAATTTCAGTTGTTTATAAGACACTCATTCTGTGGAATATTTATAGCAACTTGAGCTAAGACAGTCTCTAAATATAAACCTGTATATTCTTTATGTTGCGGAGAACTGATGCAGAATTTGGGAAGATTTTCTGTATTGTCGACACCTTGTTTGTAGAAAATTGGCTGAAGTTCTTTTCTATCTCTTTTGATAAAATATAATTTTAGATTTAAACTAGGGAGAGGAAAAAATATATACTGACAAAATTATATCAACAGTATGTGATTATGTGATTCCAGGTAGTTAATATCTTTTTAATGTCTCAATTTACCCATTAATCATAGTTAAATTGAACGAGTCAGGACTATTCTTTAATTCAAGTTGTTCATTAAAAATTTATTCAATATTTGTTTATCGGACACCTATTGGATTTCCTCTATGGCCCAGGCACTGGGTTAGGTGGTAGAGGTACAAAGGTAAGTCATTTGTCCCTGTTCCAAGGAATTCAGTCTAGCAAGAGAAAAAATAGTTTTACAGATGAGAAACATTCAAAGTGTTGTGGATGAAAAAAGAAGAAAAGAAAGAAACTGCCTAGAAAGCCAAGGAATTCAGAAGAGAGAGGAAAACTGCCCTGAACCATCAAGGGCAGGAAGAATGAACAAGGGTCCCAGACAAAAGAACAGTGGGTGAAGGTATGGGGAAAAAAATGAGTGTTTTTGAGAAGCAATGAGAAACTCAGTATAAGCTGAGGGCAGGAAAGAGGAGATGCTGGTGCAGCAAGAGAAGGCAATAAAAGAAATACATGGTGAAAGACTTTGTTTGCCAGATCAGAACGGCTGGAATTAATCCTGCATACAGTGGGGAGCCATTATAGGTATTTAAGCACTAACGGTAATTTTTAAAAAAGTTGGTGTGTTTGAAATGTATGGTATATAATCTTTTTGATGTCATTCCTTAGTCCTGCTTAAGTGGTCTGCTATGGGAGTCCTCAAAATATCATTGTTTTTATAGTCTTTACGGCCTCATCGGCCCTCTTTTTGACTCTGAATTACTTCCATTTCAAATTACATTTAAGTCCGTGCCAACTGTGCCAAAGTGAGAAGATATGGTTAATGTAACCCCTAAAGAGAACTCAATTATAAAATGTAAATATATTCCCGAATCATTTGGTTTTGACATCCAGGCCTTCACATTATCTGTATAATTGCCACACTTGGACTTCAGTCACTTCGGCTGGTTCTACCCAGCTGAAGGTGATGATGTACATGAGCCAGGGGACTCTCTGGAGGGATAAAAACTTAAAAATAGTAAATATGGACAGGTCCAATTGTGTTGGCCAAACCAAGTTTCTGTGGGCATCGTGAACTTTGGAAACTATAGAATTGACCTGAGGATATTTGTAGAACACTATGACATTTTTGGATAAAATCTCTGGGTATCAAGTATGATTTCACTCAGTGTCCAAGACTTTGAAATAGTCTTAGTATTCTTGCATGTTCTAAAATACTTGGATTAACTGATATTTTGAAATGTACCTCTCCTGGAACTTGGAAAGGGTTGGTGCTCTAGTCTGAGATAGAATATTTCATGTTTTCTTACTTCATTGTCATTTTTATGAAATTCTTAAAAATTTGTATAATTATAATTATATTTATTTGCTGCTGATTAGAATGTCTAAATTTAATCAGGATGAAAACATTCATCTTTTTAAAACAAACCGATGGTAAAATATCTCCACAGTTCAAAGTTGGGGCTGGGAATGGGAAAAGATAATTAACATGTGAATATACAATTATAATATACCCTGTGCATATTTAATATAAAACACAGTATTATATAATTCAGAATTTCTCAAGCAACGAAACATTAATCTTCTGAAGTGTTCAAAGTTGTTTCATGGAAAGAGTCCATAATCTTGGCAATGTCCATTTGTTATTTTACTCCCCCTTAGAAAACCTTACACATATTAACTCCTTAAAGTCTTCTGGAAGTTCTGCCATAAAGGAACCCACTGTTTAACCTAATGCTTCCAAAATGTATCGTGTTGGGAAACTCTCCTCTCCCCAAAACATTTATTAAAGTCTCATGGAACGCTAGTGTTCTGAGGAATGTTTTCCCGGAAAAGTTGGCATAGAATGTAAGGAAATATAATTTATTATACAAACAGAAGTGCATATGATAAACACCACACATTAAGTAAGTGGAGCAGGCTATCTTGACATAAGCTATATTCTTTGAACAACTGAATATAGTGCCTGGGACACAATAGGTACTAAATAAATATATCTACTGGAGTGAACGGCTTTTATTATGTAGACAGTTCACTCTCCCCACCCCCCACCTGTGGGAGGGAGTGTCCTATTGCCCCCCCCTGCAGCTACTTTTGCCTGAGGACAGACAAGCCGAGTAAGTTATTATGATCCCTCGCAATTAAAACCCTGTGCTCAGCATATCTCAACTTGTGTTACAGCTTCTTAGGGTGGGTTGTAAAACACCCCCTTCGCCCTGAAACCCTAGCGTACAGAAATAGATCATGTAGCCATGAACTATCAGAGGACTGTTTTCTCAGTATTCCGGCACCTCTGTCCATGTCGAAGAAGCATTAGTCCCCAGGGCTCACCGCCCTCCCCGGGCCTCATGCGTTCTCAGCATTCTTTGCCCTGGTGACATTTGTGCCCTTCGGGTCTGATCATTCCAGGCTTATTGTTGTGCCTCCCATCGCCGTGGGAGCTCAGGTGTGGAGGATCCCTTCATATCTTGTGAAATTTAAAAGAATCTAATGTCTTTTTCTATATTCACCCATCTTCCAAGGTTTTACTATGAACTTCTTCAACAAACATTTAGTGCCTTCTAATTTTTAAAACTGCAGATGTGAAATACAGACTATTCAAAATGGTCTCGTGGTCTAATAACAAAGCATGCACATAACCAAAAGCCACAGTTCTGGGTGGTGATAATTATGCTGACAGTAGGCACAGGGGGCCGTGTCACTTCGGGAGAGTCATCTCCTCAGTGTGGTCTCCACTAAATAGCTTCTCACTGTTCGCCCTTCTCCTTCCACCACCCACTTGAAAAAAATCCATCCTGCTTGTCTCTTCAGGACCCACACCACAACTGGAAAAATAAATCACACAACTAGGCTAATGCATTTGAGGTTTGTGATTACATACTCCAAAGAAGCTTTCAACAAGGCTCAGTAATTCTGTATGTCTTTCTTCAGGTTCAGTTTGGGATTCTTTAAGACAACTCATATCAGTTTCTCTTCTCTCCTTCTCCCATCTTTTAAATACACATTCTCAGTTGACAATCTTACCTTATTATTTTAAAAAGTAGAAGATGCTATAATAACCCCCTCATTTTCCCACCACCAAACTTCAGGCCGCCTGCCCCGGTATTATATTTGCCTTATTCCTTCCTGCTGTCTTGGAAGAAGTGTCCCTCCTTCATTCAAGGGTCAGTGCCTCCTCTTTGCTTCATATAGAAATTTATCTCTACTATTGCTTCTCTATTCTATATAATTAATTTCTCTGTCTCTGCTAGGCTCTTTCCACCAGCTTAAACATCTTCCATTATCTCCCATGTTGATAAACCATAACATGGAAGAGGAGGCGGAAGAGAAGGAAAGAAAGAGAACTTGTCCTTTAAGTACTATACCTACCAACCCATTTCTCTGCCCTGTATTATAACAAAATTTATTGAAAATGTTGTTTACACAATCTGCTCAACCTCCTCACCTCTCCTTCAATCCGGTTCCATTCCCATATCTTCCTCGATGCTGATCTTTTTGTTTTTGAAGCCAATATACTCTTTCTGTCCTTATCCTACTAGTCCTCTTAGCATCATGCGGTGTGGAATCTAGGTCTTCCGCAGAGGCTACTTGGCTGGACTTCTGTTTCTCCTGGTTATTTCCCAGCCACACTGGCCACTTTCATTCCTCTTTGGGGCTGTCCCCTACAGTTATTCCCTAGGACGGGGCTCTCTCCTTTATGGGGCTGAACTCTCTCAGTGTATGCTCTCATCCATGTCTATGGCTTTATATGTTTCTGTTGTGTCATGACTCCTTTGAGCTTCAGATTCATATCCAAGTAACTACTTGAATATATCTCATCACTGTCTCAGGTTAGGAAGCATCTTGCAGTGGCCTCACTTGGCATTCCACTCCACCCACCACAGGTGTGGGAAGTCCTCCCTTCCAGACCACCATCGGAGTATCTAGGGTTTTCTCAAGCACTGTGAATCACTGGGATATTGAAAAATGATTTGTCTATTTGTCCATATGAGGTAAGTCAGAGAAGGGCAAAATCTGGAGCACCAACAGCTGTCACTCCTGCTAAGCAGTGGCTGGGAGAAGGGCCAGAGGCTATTGAAGAGATGCCTTTATTAGACATGATGAAAAGAACGGTTTGCATAAGGACACAAGGGATAGACATTCATTGCATAAAAGCAGGTCAGCGCACTCACCAGACGATGATTCCACGTGGTTGGTTAGGAACCTTATCAGTGTTCCTCACTGTAGCCCTTTGTGGAGCGAGTTCCCATTCCTGCCCGTGTGGCCCATTTAGGTCTAGCTCTCCTGACCCGTACCACCCATACCTCTCCACTCTCATCATTTCCATCTCTTTGTTCCTTTATATCTCAGGGAATCTCTTTTTTGTCTGGCTACTGGGAAAGGGAATGGGATTTCATGGGGATGTGAGGGTATGGTAGAGCAAAGGCCTGACCTGCCTGTTATGTCTCTGCAAAACAGTTTATCCATGCTAAGAATTCTCTCTGTGTCCTAAAGATATCCAAAGCTGGGAAGTCTCCCTCTTTTCTCTGGATTCTAATCAGATTCTTACCTTAATTTAATTGAGTACAGAATAGCATGGCTGTTTGCATAGGGGTTGGAGAGGAGAAAAGTAAGCCTCAGGTAGTGTATCAAAGTATTATCATACTAAGATGTCTGTATTAGCTCAGGCTGCTCTAAAAAAATACCATAGACTGGGTGGCTTAAACATAAATTTATTTTCTCACAGTCCTGGAAGCTAAAAATCCAAGATCAAGGTCTAGCAGGGTTCAGTTTCTGCAGAGATCACCGTCTGGCTTACTGAAGGCTGCTTTCTCGCTGTGTCCCCACATGGCGGGAGGAATGAAGGGGAGGCGGGGAAATGGAGGAGAAAAGGGAGAAGAACAGGGACAGGGAGAGAAAAAGAGGTATCTCTGGTGTCTCTTTTCTTTTCTAAGGATATCAGGTCTATTTGATCAGGATCCAGTAGATCCTTATGATCTCATTTAACCTCAATCATCTCCGTTAAGCCCATATTTCTAATACAGTCACAGTGGGGGTTAGGCCTTCAGTACATGACGTGGGGAGGACATAGTTAGTCCATAGAAATATCTAATGGGAATTTCGAGTTCTAACTAGTCTAAAACAGATCACCTGATTCCTCCCAACCCCCATACCTTCATCCACTAAAATTTCCTATCATGGTCTTTTTTTTTTTTCCAAACTGAGTAATCAGCACAATTATTTGACCAAAACTTGGAGACATTCATTCTAGTCTTCTCATTTCCTTACCCTGCATATCTAATGCAAGAGGAAGACTGTATCTCCATAGAATTCCTTGAATTTGTTCACCTATTTTTGCGATCCATACATTAGTGCATGCTACCATCACCAGGACTGCTAGCCTCCTAAAATGATATCTCTGTTTCCAATTTTTCCACTTAAGAATCCACTCCCCACAACTAGAGGGATTTTATCAAAATGTCAATCAGGTTATTATACACACCTGAATGAAACTTTTCAGTGCATCTCAATGTGTGAAAATATACAATCTTGTTGCCTTACCTTGGCCTACAAGACTCTGGTAAAGGTCTTTGGATGTTATAGGAAAGATGTTTGTTATAGGATTTCAAGTTGGGGGAGAAACACTTCAATCTGCTTCGTGAGAAATGACAATTTGGAAGCAGTAGAAATGATAGAAAAAAGATTAAGCTGTTGAAGGAAGAGATATATATAGTCTCCTGATGTGACCCAGAAGGGAAGTTATAAAAGTTGAAAATAAGGTGGTAAGTATTGGGAAGGGAAGTATACTGAGGGGTATTTGTGAGACAGAAAAAAGAAGCCAGGCTGAACTGGCATGAGGGTGGAAGAGAGACAATCAAGGTGCAGGCTTTTCCAGGCTTCTGGCTCTGGTGCTGATTGTATAGTCATTCACTTGGATAGAAATTTAGGAGGAGAAGATAGTTGCAGAAGAATTGGTAAGTTCCTTCTGACAAGTTTGAAAGTCTAGGGAAAATCAAAATGGGTCACATTCATTGTGCTGTTGGATATAGATTTTTTAGACCTGAGGTGTAAAGATTTGGGAATCAAAGAGGGTTCAAAGGGCAAAGGATAGCATGCTTGATTGCACACTGTTTCAGCATATAGTGGAATAAGAGGGTTCAATAGAGGAGGTAGAGGAGAAGTGGATAGAGTTGTTAGAAAGCTAAGGAGTGAGTGCGAGAGGATGACCAATATGGCAAAAGAAATCAGCTAGAAACAAAAAATTGTTCTTTGCTTTTGAAGCCAGAAGTCATTTGTGGTATTTTGAGAGCAACTGGGATGAAGTAGGGACAGAAAGTGGATTGCAGTGTTTTGAGGAAAGAATGAAGTTTAGTTGTATTTCCAAGGAGTGCTAGAGTGTTGGCTAGTGAGAGCCATACAAGCAAGGGAAAGTTTTGTTGTGGAATCTTTGTTTTTGTTTTGTTTGCAATTGGAAGGGAAGGAGCCAGTAACTATGGAGATGCCTATCAAATAACTGACAGCAGGAGAAGAGGAGGAGAGGAGAAGGGGTGACGGGGTGATGGGGTGAGTCCCAGAGCACACGGGAAGGAAGAGACTTTGTCAAGTAAGGCGACACACTTCTCCAAGCTTGTGCTTGTCTCTCTGCCAATCCATAGCATGGGAAGGAGGCATAGATTTGTTGCCTGTTGGATCGAGCTTTATGTTTTCTGTGAGTTAAAAAGGGAATGACGTGTTTGTGTGTGTGTGTGTTTCATCTAGAAAATGTCTGAATTAATTTTGTGTTTGCCTTTTGTATGGCTATGGTAATTTCTTTCCTTATTGCTGGGCAGTCTTGGATAGATAAAAACTGACTACACCCTACAGTGGCAGTGTATTCTCCCTGAACTTCTCGCTATACAAACAGAAGTCAATATGATTACTGTAAGTTAAACTACAAAAGTTTCAAAATTCATTGCCACTTCTGTGCTGTCCATTGCTCAAGTCCTAATCACTCCAGCTGCAGCGTGTTTTGCTTTGTTTTATCTTATTTTTTTAGATCTTTGACATCAATTCCTTTCTCTACCATTCAGTTTCTTTTTGACAACTCAGCTTGTTATAGGAGCAGTTGAAAAACTCACCTAATTAAAATTCACAGATCATAAAGTTTAATTCAGTGGTAAGGCTAATTTTCCTTTAAGCTATTGAATGTCAGTGATTACTTTTTCAGTGGGAGTAAAGACAAAAGCTATTATGAACTTCTCATCTCTTTCATTGTTAACATAAATTATCACCAACCAAAATACAAAATTGAAAGTCCTAGAAAAAATCCTCAGTATGGATCAAAACTGCATGGCAGTAGACAGCAAAGATTCTGTTCTCAATAAGTATCAGATAATTAGAAAAGAAAGTGTTAAATATAAATTCTAAAGAACTAAGTGGATGAGGTGCAATCATCTTAGAAATAGTTCACTGCTTAGAGGTTTCACTAGCTGACATGAATTCGAATTCACTAGTTCACTATAGTCTGAAGTATTAAGTGCACTCTGCTTTGGGGAAAGGAAATGGGTGAGAGGAAAAAAATGTTACAGAACAGACACCTCAGAATTGTGAATCTTTGCACTTTCTGCTTTGTGAGTGTTATCCAAACATGGTAGGGATATTTGGCCATGGAAGCAGAGTATGTATCTGTCCTTATAATTACTTCTAAAACAAACATGGGTGCATTGAAATGAGTACTTTTTTAAGAGATGGTGGTGCAGCAGTGTTTTGCTGGAGGTAGATTTATTTATGAGGTAACCCTATCCCACTGTCTTTGGTAGGCTTAGCCTATTGCTATACTGTGGGAAGCTGTGTGAATCTTCAAGTCTTTCCTCCCCTTTTTCGTATACCTTAGTTGCAATTACATGACACATAAGTTTATTTTGGTTTATTTGTATATGTGCGTAATTAAATTTGTTTATCTTTAAAATGGCAATAATAATGCCACATTCCTCACAGGGCATTTTTAAAATAAAATGAGACTGATTCATTACAGCAATTAGATGTATCCAGCACAGCTTAAATATCCAATAAATATTATTATTATTTATTATTCACTTATACAATACATATTTATTAAGCACAGGTTATATTCAGGGTTCTGTGCCGACACTGGCATTTATTTATTTATTCACTCAACACATATTTAGTGAGCACATACAAGGAATTGGGTATTGTTCTAGATGTTGGGAACATAGCAGTGAATAAAACAAAATTCAGGCCCTCATGAATCTTATTGTATAAGGGCATGGGGGACGATAAATATAGAATGTGATGTCAGGAAATAAGGTTCAGAAAAATTAATTGTATAAGACACAATGGTAAGTAATATAGACTTTATACTCACTAGTTAAATTCTGGGCAAAATAAAGACAAACATAGAAGTTTAAAATTAAAGGATGGAAAAGTTCTTAATGGTGACAAGTTCCAGGGAGTGGCTGTGGCTCTATGTGGCTCAACTGATGTAGGGAGAGTTCCCTGGGGTTCAGAGGCCAAGAATTTGTGAACCAGGGTAGTTGAATGGGGCATCCATGTATATCCTGATTTGCCATTAACCTGGGAAAGCCTAGACTAGAACCTCCTTAAGTCAGACAACACAGATGTTATAGAATACAAATGAGATGTTGGTCCAGATTAGAAATTCATTGTAATGGAAAAACATCTGGCTCATTATTAAGGAATTCCCATCCTGGAATTTTAAGTTTTTGCTTTTTGATATCCTTTATTTTTTTTTTTAAGTAAAATGACTTGGTTTTTAATAGGCATCTTGAAGACTCCGTTGCATAACAAGTCTGTAAGAACTCTGTATATTTGGCAGATATATAGATTGAGTTCCTTCAGGAAAATGCAGTTGGTTCAAGTTTATATAGTAATGAACCCCCAGTTCAACATCAACCCTCGGAGCATTCTTGGCTAGGCAGGTTCTCTGAAAGTGTTATTTAGAAAGTTTTAGATGCTCAGTGCTGGCTCACCACTGGTGTCCTCAAGTAACACCCGAGGCCCAGATAAGAAGGGTCCGTCCCCTGAATTCTGCACTCTAGCATGTTCTACATATCTCCAGTGAACAAAAATAAATTACTTAAAAAACAAGAGAGGCCATTTCTTCTGCTTTTGGTGGTGTGACCTGTTGCCCTTTGTGGCACCAAGACTCTGGCTCCCCATCTGTAGCATCTTGGAGTAGATTTATCAGAAAGATCAACTTTGGCTTTTAAAAGGAAGATTAGAAAGCTTGTTTTCTCAGTTCATAGCTGCTTCTCTATGTCTAAAATTACCAAAGAAAAGAAGAAATGACCTATCAGAGAGCTTGATTAATGGAAGGGAGGAATCTAGTTAAAAAAAAAAAAGGTGTGAAACTGTGAATAAAAAACACAAATATAATGAAAAATTCTTTTTTAGGTCTAATAGATGTTGATTATTTACTGTAATGTGTCTTCTTCAATAGGCCATTTTGAATAGTATTATGGTGTCAATTATGTTAGCATAACATTTTGAAACCAGTCCTTCAGTAGCTTTTTAAAAAAGTAATTACTTTTAAAATGTAGACATGATGAACTCTTTAAAAGACAAAAATTTTTATTACAGTTTTTTAAATTAGAAACTAAAATGTTATTACAGAAGCCTGTCTTGCCTGAGGGCTTCAGCCCTGGGCAAGTTCACTATAGATTCAGTGAGACCAAGAAATGACACTGGAACATTCATGGGGTAGAAGGGTTTATACCTGCCTTTATTCTCCTGGTGATAGGTTGGGTACTAGAATTGTGCCTGCATCCAGCAGTCTGCAGGTCTGTAATCCACCTCCGTCTCTGCCTCTGAATCAGTGGGCAGAGCTCTAAATACAGTGATTCAATCAATAATAGCTTATTGCCTATGGGTGTGAAAGTCTTAGCCTAGCAGTAGGCCAATTACATCATCAAGTAGTTTAGGGTCAGATAAGGATCCTGGCCATAGGAACTTCCATTTTCCCCACAAGCCTCTTGCAGGGTAAGTTACCATATTACATTACCTGGAGAAGCGCATACTGTATGTCTTGTACAATTGACATTGCTGAATGCCTGCTGGATGAGAAAGTCAGCAAAAAAATAAGAGAACTGTCCTTCCAAATGATACAATAATTCTTCATATTAAACTTTAGCTTCACACATGAAGTTATTATGTCTTCTTCAATATCAGTTTCTCCTCTATAGAAGTAGACCTCTTCCTTAAAACATCCCCACAGATGTAGCTGGCCTTACCCCTTTGCTTCTTTCTAGTATCGGCTGTTGAGTATCAATCAGCACAGACCACTGATCTATTCAAAGAATTGAATATATTCTTTTGAATCATATGGTTTCTTCTGAAACAACTCTGTTGACATTTGTTTTGATGGTGCCAAAACAATTGGTGAGTGAAACTATTGGCATAAATGAAAGCCACGGTCCCAGACAATATCAGTAAGTCATCCTTTTTTTCATCGCTATGCACGGGCAGAAAATAAAGGCTCCAGTTTTATTTAATGTTCTTGAAAAAGCAGTACAAATTATTTTTATTAAATCTTAACCTTCGAGTATATGTCTTTTTAATATTCTGTGTGATAAAAATTATAAGTGTGCATAAACTACTTCTGCAAACTGAAGGATGATGTGTGGCAAGACGAGCGGTACTCAGCTCATGTAGTTGTTTCAGTTGTAAGTGGAAATGCTCGCCTTTTTCATGGGACACCATTTTCACTTGGAGGAATGACTATAGGCAAAATTATGGTTATTTAATCTTGAAGGCTTGGTAGGTGTTTTACCAAGTGAGCCAAATGATTTTTGAAGCCAAATGTGATTATAAAGAAATGTGTAAACCTTTAGAAGATCGACACAACTCAGTGAACTGATAGTCTCTAAATAATCGGTAAGGATGCTACTAAGTGGCATATGGATAAATGGTTCATGTGAAGTACAAAGAGGGACCAGTGGATCCTAATGTCACAGAGTATGAAAGTTCATTGACATTGCATCAAACTTGTAAGAAGCTACCCTTAACTTTTCATATACTATCAAAGAAAAATTTCCAGAATTATCTGAAAAGATAATTAAAATAACCCTTTCTTCACTACATATACACATGCAGCTGGATTTTCTTTATGTACTTCACAAACGACATATGGCGACAGATTAAATACAGAAACAGATATGACCTGTCTTCCTTAAATCAGACATAAGTGAGACTTGCTAAAATATAAAACAACTCCATTTTCTCATTAATCTTTCTGTTTAGAAGAAAATAAGGTCAGTTTTCATTAAAAAATGTTATTCATGCTAACATCTAATACGTTTATTTTCATTTTGAAATGAATTAACAAATAAATATTATTCTTTAAAAGGAAAAATGGACATATTTCTTACTTAAATTCCAGCATTCAGCACTGGTACAGGAAGCCCCACAATCTTAAACATCTACCCTCATGATTAAATCAAACTGGTTAGACCCTGGGGAAGTCCTTCCTCAAATCTCTTGACTTACCTTTTTGAACCAAAAGGCAACTCCTCAAAACACCTTGAAAACTGTCAGTACTGGTGATGGGCATAGCTTTAAAGTAGAGGGAGGATTTCAGCAACAAGAATGTATAGGGGAGGAGAAAATATAAGTTAATCAACCTGTCAAATCCTTCCTCTTAGCACTAATGTAATAGAGGCTTACATAATGAAGTGTGGGGTCTTAGTAGTACTCTGTCCGTTTCCTCTTCATATTCCATTTTATGGTTTCAGAAGTAATCACAAATTTGGATGGTTATTTGTGACCATTACGCATGGTAGGTGAAGAGCAGGTAGTGATATGGAAACAGGAGTATCATATAATTTATATTATACTTAAATTCATATATAATTATAGACATAACATAAATGAAAAATATTGAGTTTACCTTATTGTATGGATCCAGACATTGCTTTAAAAGATGGGTGAAGACTGGTGAAACAGCAGTGTTTTATTTGATGAAATCAAGTATTTTGCAACATTTCTGTGATTACAAATATTCCTGATCCCATTTTAATGTTTGAACAAGATATGTAAAATTTATGACTCACTTTCAGATCTTTGAATTCCTTTAACAATGTTATTGATTTTATTGCTACTCTACCCCCCCAAAAATGTTCTACAGATTGCAATTTGTAAAATCCTACTTAAGAACTACATTGACTCAAGAAAGTACTTTTGGCATTACTGTTAATGGAATGTAAAGTATGTAAAATGATTGATTGTAACAACATAATTAGGGACTTGTTAAATTAAAGACAATTTTATGGCATAAATAAATAGCATAAGTTATCCCTATTCTACTGCTTACCTAAACATTTTTAGCTTGGTGAACAGCATGTTCAGAAATACACAGTAATAATTAAATCAAGTTGCCTTTATAGATTTTAATTCACATATAAACCAGCATTGTGTACATATTTTTCAGTTTTGTTTTTTGAAAGGTATATTCGTCAAGGTCAGGGGATAGAACATATTTCATTTCATTGTTTATTACTTTAATTGGAACCTGTAAATATTTGCGTGCATATTGAGTGAACCTCCATATGCACTCTTGAGCAAGCCCCTCAAGTGTCAGAGAGAAGCCTGAGTTTCCAGTGACCCTTCGTCTGTCCCTAGCCTACAGAACAGAAGGCAGTATTCATTTAGAGAATGACAGTATGGCCATGAATTTTTTTCTTGAAAGAGTATTAGTAGTGTACTATGTTCTTTTTATCATGCTATAGGGGAGAAGTGATAGAGAGCATTTTCTTCCATTCAGACCAACCAAGGAAGTCTTCAAGAAAAATACCTGAAAGCTTGCTATGTGCCCATGAGGTGGGTAGAAGGCATTAGGACGAGTATCCGGTGCTTTTACCCACTGAGCCTAAGGACTGGACGAAACCGCCTGGCAGCAGAGCGAATGGACGACCGTATGCAGAGTGAGGTGGGGAGGGGGAAGTTGGATGTTTCCCAGCACTAATGTGGGTCCCACAAAACAGCTGGCATGGAGTTGTCCTGAAAGGCACCCGCCCTACAGGGCCTCTAGGGGAGAAGGTAATGATATAAACGAGCTGAGGGAGAAATCAGTAGTGATTTCCAGAGGAAACAGCTCTTGTATCAAGGGAAATGAAGTTGACCAAATAGTTGAGGGTGGCCAGAATCAAAATCCGGATGGAAACGAATGGCTAAAATGACTTTATGCAGGTTCCTATATGGACCAGGGTTCCATACAAACAAAATCTTTGGCAGTATATAAAAGCTTCTTTGTAGGCACTGACACGCCCTTCCTCACCTCTTCTCTGGAGTAAGAGCCAGTAAGATATTTGGGGGTGTGTGTGCACCTTATTAATGAATTAATTTATTCATTTATCATGGGGAGTTTGGATCATGTGATTATGGAGCCTGAGAAGCCCCACAACCCTCCTTTTGCATGTGGAAGACCCAGGAAGGCCAGTGGCGTGATTCAGTCAGAATCCAAAGGCTCGAGAACTAGGGCAGCCAATGGTTTACATCCTACTTGGAAGGGCAGAGATGAGATGAGATGTCCAACTTCGAGCAGTCAGGCAGGAAACAAAAAAAGGGTGAATTCTTCCTTCTCTGCCTTTTAAACTTCTGCTCAGGCCCTGAATGGACTGGATAATGCACACCCGCATTGGGGAGGAAAATAGATAGCAAAGGACATAATGAGAGAGCATGATAGGACCTGGGACAATTTTGATGGTGGGGGTGGTCATTTTCCTGGGGCAGTGACATTAAAGTTGAATGTACATACAAAGTCACCCACATACAAAGTCAGCCAGGTGAACTCTGGTGGGAAATGGTTTTTCAGGTGGAGGGAGTAACATGTGCTAATGTCCTAGCCAGTAAGACCCAGGGTGCATGTAAGGAACTGAAAGAAATTCATTGTGGCTATTAGAGAAAGAAGGAGGCTCCAAAGGGTGGTAGGAGCTGAACAAGGCGTGCCTGTGCGTGATGTGAAAGCTCCTGAGGGGAATTAAGTGGAGAGAGATTAAAAAGTACTTTGGTTGCATGGGACTGAATGACCAGGTCTGGCCAGTAGTGGAGGGAGAAAGAGATATGAAGCAACAAAACTCACTATTTATTTTTATTTTGGTATCATTAATGTACAATTACATGAGCAACATTGTGGTTACTAGACTCCCCCCATTATCAAGTCTCCCCACCACATACCCCATTGCAGTCACTGTCCATCAGCGTAGTAAGAGGCTATAGAGTCACTACTTGTCTTCTCTGAGTTGTGCAGCCTTCCCTGTGTCCCCCCCCCCACATTACTTCTGCTAATCGTAATGCCCCTTTTTCCCCCTTATCCCTCCCTTCCCACCCATCCTCCCCAGTCCCTTTCCCTTTGGTAACTATTAGTCCGTTCTTGGGTTCTGTGAGTCTGCTGCTGTTTTGTTCCTTCAGTTTTTTCTTTGTTCTTATGCTCCACAGATGAGTGAAATCATTTGATACTTGTCTTTCTCCACCTGAAAACTCACAATTTAAATGAAACTTTGAGATAATCTATGATTTGTGCTCACTCATTTTATACCCATTAGGGAATAATACTTAAAATTTTTCCAAATTGAACACAACTGTGGTTTTGTTTGTTTATACTCTTGCCTAGAATATGCTCTGCCTCTATTCTTGACATACGAATCTCTGCCTGTTTTCTGAATTGAATTCAGAAGTCTCCTTTAACCGATACATTTTTGGACTTCACGTAAAAGTATAGGACGGTCAAGAGAATGCTGCAGTACTGTCTGTAGTCCTCTGTTTAGAAGAACATATAGCAATCAATGTTTGCACTCCATGTAAATATGGTTTCAATTTTGTCCTTGAAATGTGAGAACAGATGTGTCACCAGCAAATATTTATTCCTGCAAAGCATCTTATTTCTAGAGTGTACAGACATCCTATCAAGTTTTACCATCAGTTGTTTCAAGTTTAGTTTCATTTTAATGTGATGAACACCTGATAAATGACAGCACTTATTACAATGATGAGAATACCAGAGGGAATGATGTGCTATCAGAGAGGGTGGATACACACCGACTGCCAAGACTGTACTAGTAAACTATCAACTGCTGTCTTATTTATTGGGATTTATATTTGAACATACTGGCTAACTTTCAGATCTCAATTTTGTATTGATTAGAATCAAAAGAAGGGGCCAGGATTTTGAGTCTGGGTGTTTGGAACTTGTTGCATTTTGAACTGTATAGCCTATCACCATATTGAATTGCCTGGCAGAAAAAAACCATGATTAATAATCATGACCTTGAAAGTTCATTATAAACGTGACATGTTCATTTACCAAAAATTTGAAATCTTGAAGTTCACTTATGACCAACAATATCACCTGCAAATAACAAAAGAATAATAAATGTTAAATAGATTTTCTTTGATTTTCTCAAATCAGTAGTCCTTTGGACTTCATGTTCATACTTTTCTTATTTTTTAGCCTTTGTGGAGAAACAACAGTATGCAAACCAACATTGCTACAAAGAAGGGTAAAATATAAAATATATTATTTTGGTGGATTCCTTCTGGGATACAAAAGTTCTATCATGATAAACAGGTAAAGGTCATCAGAGTTGGCCTGGAGTGTATTTCAGCATTTCTTACCATTATTATATTCAATCCTACTTCTTCTCTTATATCAATAATACCTTATTGTTTCACCTTACTCACTACACTGCAGTGCCCATATATTTGGGCTCTCTGGAAAAAACGTTCCTTTACTACACATCTTCAAGTTCTTGATATCAAATTCACTACATGGAAGAGGCTTTAAAAAAAGCTTAGAATCTGAGTGCATGTGAAGGCTTTGTTAAGTTTATTCCAACAAAGTCTTTCTTACTATTTCTCCAAGTGTTATGGTATTCATATTTCTGTACAATTGGGAACTGATTTTCAGCTAAGGTTAAAAAGTCTCCCCAAATCTATATTCTACTCTTATTACTCCACTGAAGTTGCTTGCATAAAGTTCAAATAGGCCACTTGTGAAATCCATTGAATTTCATAATTTTTTTAGTATCATTTGTCATGTTGACTGCTTTCTTACCCACCACTTACCTTTTTCCTGCCTCTATGTTCTTTTTTTTTTACAATTTATTTTATTTTAGTATCATTAACCTACAATTACATGAGCAATATTGTGATGATTAAACTACCCCCTTCATCAGGTCCCCCCCACCAACCCTATTACAGTCACTGTCCATCAGTGTAGTGAGATGAGAATCACTACTTGTCTTCTCTGAGCTGTACAGTCCCCCCCGTGCCCCCCCACCCTATGTCTGCCAATCGTAATGCCCCTTTTACCCTCTTATCCCTCCCTTCCCGCCCTTCTTCCCCAGTCCCTTTCCCTTTGGTAACTATTAGTCCGTTCTTGTGTTCTGTGAGTCTGCTGCTGTTTTGTTCCTTCAGTTTTTTTTTTCTTCTTTGTTCTTATACTCCACATATGAGTGAGATCATTTGGTACTTGTCTTTTTCGGCCTGGCTTATTTCACTGAGCATAATACCCTTGAGCTCCATCCATGTTGTTGCAAATGGTAGGATTTGTTTTTTTCTTATGGCTGCGTAATATTCCATTGTGTATATGTACCACATCTTCTTAATCCATTCATCTACTGATGGGCCCTTAGGTTGCTTCCATTTCTTGGCTATTGTAAATAGTGCTGCAATAAACATAGGGGTGCATCTGTCTTTTTGAAACTGGGCTGCCTCTATGTTCTTATATATAAAATAGGGTTGTTAAATTTAAATAATGTATGTAGAAATCTTAAAATAGTGCTTAATACATAGGAAGCACATAATACTTTTTAAACTATTATTTTATTACTTGCCTTCCTACTATGCCCTAGCCTGCATTCTCCTGAAAGCAGAGCCTGAAACCAAAGCTGGCAGAAAGGTAGTTTAGTGTGAAATCATCCCAGGGAAGGAGGGAGGAACCAGGGGAATAAAACAAGGAAGGAGGAAAAACCCACACACAGGTATCTTATCAGGTTGCCAACTCTATGGGGGCTTATGCAGTGCATTTTGAAACACTCAGTTGACCCTTGAACAATGCAGGTTTTGAACAGTGCAGATCCACTTACACAGAGATTTTTTTCAATAAATATATTGGAATATTTCTTGAAGATTTGTGACATTTTGCAAAAAAAGTTTTCATTTTTTCTAGATTACTTATTGTGAGAATACAGTATGTAATACATATTACACACAAAATATATGTTAATCAACTGTGGTAAGGCTTCTGGTCAACAGTAGGCTATTATTAAATTTTGGAGGGAGTCAAAAGTTACATGGGGATTTTCAACTATAGGGGTGTTGGCACCCCTACTGACCATGTCGTTTAAGGGCCACCTGTACATTTGTTCATTGTCTCTCATATCCTATTGGTCAGGATAGCTCCATGAACATGAATTTCCTATACTTTCAGGTTGAGAAACTATTAGTGACAACCCGGTTTAAGAGAAGGCAAGAAATGATAGGACAGAGCACAGGCTGAGTGAGGTGAGATGCTGTCGGGTTCCAACTGTGCAAAGCCAGCCAGAGACTGCAAAGACCTGGTCATTGTTGCGGCAGCTGTAGTGAGAGGTGTGGCCAATAGCATGTTAAGTGGTGTCCAGTTCTGGATTTTCTCTTACCTCCTTGGCTACTCTTTCTCCATTTCTTCACATTTAGCTGCCTTGTTTTGTGATTTTTTAAAAAAAATCAAATTTTGCAGTACTATTCAAATAAAATTAAATGTACCTATTTTACATGCACAGTTGGATGGTTTTGAGAAATGCTTGTACACCTATGTAACCACCACACCAATTGAAAGTCATAAGACATATTCATTTGTCCCCAGATTCTCTCTTGCCCCTTGTAATCAATAGCCCCAGCCCTGCCTCCAGGCAATCACTGATGAGTAAAGGTGTTGAACATAGTTTTGTGTGCATATGGGCTGTTTTTCCTCTTCTGTGAAATATTTGTTCAAATACTTTGTCCATTTTTCCTTCACTTGTTTGCTTTCTTATTATTGAGTTGTAAGAGGTGTTCTGGAAACATGGCCTTTAAGTGATCTGGATATAAGTCCTTAGTCAGATATATGTATTATGAATTTTTCCTATTCTGTGGCTTACCTTTTGGTTTATTTTTTAGCAATGTCTTTCAAAGAGCAGAAATTAAAAATTTTGATGAAGTCTAATTTATCAATTTTTTGTCTTATGGTTTTGCTTTTTGTGTACAATCTAACAAATCTACCTATCCCAATAAAACAGATCTTGTTTTCTACTAAAAGTTATGTGGTTTTACATCATATTAGACCTATGATGTATTACAAGTTAATTTTAAATGTGAAAATTAAGAGTCAAGGCTTTTTTTATTTTTAATATGGTTATTCCATTGTTCCAATACCATTTGTTGGAAAGATCACCTTTCATTGAATTGCCTGGGCATATTTGTAAAAAATAAACTAGCCATATATATGTGGGTTTATTTTTAGATTATTCTGTTCTGTATTGATCTGTATGTTTAATCTTATGTCAATACCACACTGTCTGTATTAATGGAGCTTTTAGTAAGTGCAGAAATCAAGTAGTTAATTTTTCTAATTTTGTTCATCTTTTTAAAAATTGTATTGGCCCTACTAGCTCCTTTATATTTTAATATGAATTTCAGAATCCATTTGTCAATTTTTACAAAAGCTTGCTGGTATTTTGGTTGAGATTACATTCAATTTATAGACCAATTTGGGTGGAATTGATATCTTGACAATTGTGAATCTTCCTGTCAGTAAGTATGATATGCCAATCCACTTACTTCCCATTTCTTTAATTTCTCTCAACAGGGTCCTGTAATTTTCAGATACAGGTCTTACATATGTTACTAATCTGATGCCTAGGTATTTTATGGTTATGCTACTATTGTAAATGGTATTTTATGTAAATCTCCATTTTTTACTTGATAGTAATACTCATAAAATTAATTTTATGTATTCTTTATTTTTTAATATGATATATTTTGCAGCCTTATTAAATTCACATATGAGCTCTTAAATGTTTTGTTGTCGATTCCTTATAAATTTCTATGTACTCAATTATTTCATTTGTGAGTAAAGACTGTTCTGTTTTAAAAAAATTAAAAGTTTCCTTTTGTATCTGTATGTCTTTTTACTTCTTTTTCTTGCTTTATTTCCCTAAGACTTTCAGTGCAATGTTTAATAGAAGAAGTGAGAGTACATATCCCTGGTTGTTCCTAATCTTGGGGGAAAGAATTTAGTTTTTCACGAGTAACTATTTATTAATTACAAGAGTTTATTTTTTGGGGGGGAATTCCTTATTATTTCTTATAGCTACATAGTATTCTGTGACATGACTATACCATCATTTAGAAAACTATTGCCCTTTAATGGAAATATGGGTTATTTCCAATCTTTTTCTGTTGCAGGAATGCTGCAGTGAATAACCATGTATATATGTCAGTTCCTATAATTAGGAATATCCAATTCAAAGGATGTATGTATTTGTAATTTTGGTAATACCAATTTGTATTGACTTTCAATTTCTCATTACCATGAAATGATGAGACTCTTGGGCAACTGTGTTATGGGAAAGGTGTGTCCTATTTTTGTCTAGATCTTGTTCATTTATTATCCTGGCTCCAAGTCGTGTGATCTTGCTATTTCAGTTTCAACAATGTATCTCAGGCTACACTGTCAGAATGATTACAATATTCTATCATGATTATCTGCCGACTGTAAAGAATTCACAATCCCTTGATTTGCAATTACTTGGAGTTCACCATCAGTAACATTCAATTGTATTTTTATTACTAAATCTATTATTCTGTCTAGATTACTATAGAAAATATAATTGCAAAATTACAACATGAAAAGGTTTTTATTCCTCCCTAACATGTAAGCTAGAAAATACCTACTTTAAAATTCAGTCTTCTTTCTTTCTTTGCACTGCACTCTTCCCTCGCACTATTTGTATTTGAGAAAAGGGTTCTACTCAGAGTAGAGGAAGGAAGAAAAAGACAAGTGCAGTACTATCTAATTAATTTCCCACATTTTGAAAACGCTATTGACTCCATCTACTTCTGTCTAAAACAATCTCAATGGCTGTAGCATTAAAGCCTATTTTATTGTACTATTTATGTGCCTTGAGTGGAAACCATACCTTCTTTTGTCATCTAATCAAAAGGAATGATGGAAAGTTTCACAAATCCAATAGATTGGGGCCTCAAATATTACTTGCATATATGTATGGTTGGTCCTGGATTTACTTGTTATATAAAAACAAATGCTAACTTCATCTTCTTTGTGCTTCCTCTAGAAAAGAACTAGAAATGATTATGCTGGAATTAACAGTCTGGATGATCAGTAAATCCAAACAAAATAACAAACTTTGATAATACATTATCCTTCTTTCTCTGAAGTTTATGATAATAGGCCCTTTTCATTCCATTCCTAGCTTTTCTATCTCAATGCACCTCTGAAAAGAGTACAAAAGGCAGAAGGGAAAATGTGTGCCAGAAGAATAGAATTTACTATACAGAAATTAAATGTATGATTCAATCTCTTGAAGAAACAGTATGCAAAGCACTCTTGGGAGACTAACTTGAAAAAATGACAATGTGGTAGATTTTAAATAATCAACAGTGTTTAAAGAAATGCTATAGAAATATAAGGTGTCAAAATATCTTAGACTGTATGATAGATTTTTATTCCTCTCAAATATCTTTGAATGTTGGTGTGAAGGAACAGGAAGACATTTAGGGCTGGAGACTCAGTAGAGTAATAAATTTCCTCCTACTGTTTTATTCATTTATTATGATCTCTTTAATGAACCAGACTTAATTAGAATTACTTTTTTATCCCATTGTACTAATATATTGAGTTAGTTGAAAAATACCTTCTTTATAAGGTTATTGTAAGGATTTGATGAAATAATATATGGTAAATATTCAACATAGTTTCCTGGCAAATAATAAATGCCTAATGAATGATAGTGAAAATGAAAAAAACAAAGAATTATTTTCTATTCCAGTATAAGTACACTAACTGAATATGAGGAAATACACTGAGAGATGATTACTTTAAGTAAAAGAATTGAACATATGGCAAAACTTTATATATATATATATACACACACACACACACATACACACACATGCTTATGTGCAAAGTAATGAAGAAAAAAATGCTTTTAATATTTGCATTTGTCCCTATATTGGAACATTCCAGAAGGGTAAGTAATATTCCTAGCACTGCATATTCAGAAAAACACATCTGCATGTACTTGAACAATTCATTGGGGGGCTAGTCTCCCTATAGTATAATGCTGTGAGTATAACTTAGGCTGGAAATCTTTCAGGGATAGCATCATAACACAGCCCGTGATTTCATGCATTACCCGGCTGGCATTGTTCCCAGTGGGGCAGGATAGACACACCCACTAACATAGCTGTTGAAACAGGTTACGATGAATCATCTGAAAATATTTTAAGACTAGGATTAGTGAGGACAGCCTACTAATTTTCATTTAAGTGTTTTGTAACAACTCTTGATATTAGACCGTCTATTCAGGACCATACCACCTGCAAATTCTATTTCTTTATTCAGTCCAAAAAGTTTAACTTTGGAATAGATGACAGACAGCTAAAAGGAAATGGGAGAAAGTAGAAACTTGTAAAGAATAAGTTTGAAATAAGATGAGTGAAATTATCCAGAGAGTACTTTTTATCATCAGTAAATATACTTTTCACCATTTCCTCTTGATTCACATAAATTGAATAAAGAGTGTAAAAAAAATGTGTACGGGCTTGCATTTTATTATGTAATAACGTTTGCATGGTACCGCTTTTCTGTTTCTCACTTCATCAGAGCTGTTTTTCATTCGGTTGGACCTCCTCAGCTGTGACAGTGTTGGAAAAAGCATCTGTAGTTGTGCAATCATCTACTGAAAGCTGTTCTCTTTCCATGTAACTATACGTCTCTTTGAGACCAAATGGGAGATGCCTAATGTTAATAAATAAGCAGTTTCTGCATAAATAAAGACCAGGCCCTGAAATCTACAGACTTGATTAATTATTTTTTTTTCTGTGCCAAGCCAAATGGACTCATAAAACAAGTGATAAAGCTGTGAATTGTACACTTAGTTACAAATGCATTCAGAATAAATATGGTTTTTATTTGTAAATACAAATATTATATTGCTACAGGATTCAACCATAATCCATTACAATAGACAAAAATACAAATATGTGACCCTTGTGCATAGAATACATTTGTGCCAAAGTACTGCAGCAATAGATAATATATTTGCTTTGTTATATGCCAAAAATGTGCTTCAAATCCCTAGATGTGACCAACTTACCTTCCTTCTGGCCCCTCTCTGCCTGCCCCCAAACTTTAATATTTACTTAATCTCATCAAATAGGGACATTTCATGGTGATTTTCATACAAGCTACAAATATTTGCATGCATTTAAGAATATGGCCCTTAAAAAAGTGGAAATGCTTATTTTTTTAAAAAGAGGATGATGCTTTACAGTTCTATGAATGTAGAAACTGAGGAATAATAAAGAAGGAGCTATTTTAGATTTTATTTTCTATTACTATGAGATTACTGTTTACTACTGTTTGAATAATTGGTACAAATATCCTCTTTTGCTGCAATTTTCTCTTTTCTTACAGTGAAACCATAAATTAATGATTGAACACTATAACAAATGGTTGCCCTAAAAATATACTTTTTACAATTAAACAATGCATTATGAAATATGGGTCCCCATTAAGAAATCCCATGTGTTTTAAGAAGTTTTGATAGACTTCAAGTGGCTCAGCTGGTAACCACTTTCTTCCCAGCCTGTATTTAATACTTACTGCATTCAGCTATTCCCCTCCAACCTGAATCCAGCATCTATGTCCCACTAACTGTAAGTATAGATTTATCAACTCCTAAAAAATAGGATGGTGATCAAAGCCACTTCTACACCAGTATATATTTTCATGCCTAAACTGAAAATTGAATTTGGTTCTCAAATCAAATGTTACCTCTTCTGTGAAACTTTTTTCAGTCATCCCATCTCAACTCAGGTAAATTTAGGTATTATCCTATAATCCTATTACATTTTACACACACACATTTTAATGTATATCCTGAGTTTGCCTGGTCATCTCCTTTACTTGATCATAAAACTCCTGTAAGACATGGAAATGATCTTATCGTAAACTTGTTAAATAAGAAAGCCCAATTAATATGTGATGAATAAGTAATGACTTAATGAAAACTAGTTAATAGAAAATTTATTTTGAAACTCTGTATCACAGAAAAGTTACTCATTCTATGTACTCTTTCTTCATTCTATGTGAATCTGTTTCTAGGCCCTAGAAACTCTAAAATGCATTCACAGGTAAAATGAATAATATAATCCACTTCAGCCTTCTATGTAAATGTGAAATCATATTACTTATGTGATAAATGTTTCTAAATTCTGGGGAAATTAAATGGATTTCACCTTAATGCTTTCTATGAAAAGTATCTGAAGCCAGGAGCAAATAATAATGGCCACATTATTCCTAAGATTACTTGAATGCAATGTGTCTTAAATACTTTGGAGACTCTTCGTGTGGGGTATGTAAGTTGTTAGAAGTTTGGAATCCAAGGGCTCCTTTGTTACTTCAAGTCTTTTTTTGAAGAAGGAGAGAAACAAACAGGTGGAAGCAAATATGTATATCTTAATATGTCTGGATTTAGATTACTAATGCTTTATGTTCTCTTATGTTTTGTTTTTGTTGAGAAGAGAAATACACATATTTCTCTTCCTACTATATGTATTTTGTAATTGAAAACAGTGCTCTCATTAACCATTAATCTATTTGAACTTGCTACATCGACCTTTAGTTTCCAGGACCTAAAAGAAACAGGAGCATAATTCACTTAAGTATCACAAAATCACCAAAATGAAAAAATATTCATTGTTTTCTATTTCTACTGTCAATTACTTCCCTTGAATGTTAAATAGTGGAATATCTTCTTTTATTCTTTGTTCATGCCTTTTAGAATGATTGTAGCTAACTACTAATAATGGTATAGTTGCCCTTAAAATTGAGCCTACTACCGTTTATCTGGGCTTAAAACACTTTACGACCCCACACACTATATACACTTTGAGAAGTGAATAATCAAGAGTCTTTGCATGTTTGATTCAAAATGATTGAAATAGTTCTCAAACTAGTTTAACAAAAAGATTTATAGGAAGGATATGGAGCAGATTATGTTAAGAAAGATAAAGGAACTAAGACACGATAGCCTTTCGTATGTCAGAAACTTTTTGCCTCTAATCAGTGCTTCTTTCTGGGTGTTAGCGACATCGCTGCTTGAAGTTCTGGGGTCCAGAATGGGAGCTGTATGTTCAAAGAGAAAAGAGATTCTTATCATTTCTAGCAGAAAAATCCTAGGAAAGAATCTGATTGGCTCACCTGGACACATATACTCATCCTGGACCAATCTGTGTGTTCAGAACTAAAATGAATTATAAGTATTCCAGTCTGGGTCACATGATCAAGATATGGGACTGTTTCTCAAAGGAGGGTGGTAAGATGCCCACCACCAATAGCAATAGCCACTACAAAGAAAAAAAACAATTATTTCTATTACAGTAACCTTTTATATCTCATTCAGTAACATTATGGAGATTATAGAAAAAAAGATTAAACAATTCCACTAGTGTAATTATTAACATAATAATACAGAACAGATTAAAAAGAAAAAAAAGATTGTATCAGGTGTCAAATATTTGTAATGGTACAATTAATTCAAAGATGGAAATATTTTGTACAACATTTAAACATTTGCTCTTGCTAGGGATTATTATGAAAAAATAAAAAAAATAAACACTATTGAGGCCAGACGTTAAAGTGAAAATTTAATTGAAATATAAGAATGTAATGGGTTATGAAATTCTAAAGTGAGATGCCAGACTGAGATGAAAATTTTGAAAGGAAATGTCTGTATATGGGCTTCTTGATTCTAAAAACCCCTTATTCTCATTAGAAATATAAATAGTAAAGAGAGCAGAGGGAGAGAAGATGAGTAAAGAGGATTTTTTTGAACCAAGTTATGATTCCCTCTTCATCTCAAGTGAGGAGAGAGGATTTCTAACAGGATTACTCAAAGAGGCTGACCTATGGCCCTACAGTCAGGGAGGCACAGGGAGTATAAAGGGCAAAGGAGTGCGAGCTGCCTTGAAAACAGCATGACCCTCCTCTGTTGGGATTGGCCAGCTGTATTAGCTGGGTGGAGCCAAGGACGCCTGAGTGTTTGTGCACATTATATGTGGGTGAGAGAGAGACTTGGCATGGATGTTTTATTAGATACTGTATAAACAGGTCCACAAGAGAGTAAGCATGCCTCAACAGAAGTTAGAGGTAAGTTACCAGAGTCATTATGGCAGAGAAGAGGTAAACAACCACGAAACAGGAGTGCATTCACCCTAGTCAAGGGAACTGCAGATCCCAGGCCACACTGAATGGGAGGAGGGTAGGCGGGGCATTCCGAACAATGTAAGTTTCCTGGAAAACGAAGTATTAACTTTGTTTCTTAAATTGAACAAAAGTTGATATACAATATTATATCGGCTTCCAGTATACAACCTAGTGATTCAACAGTTATCTACATTAAATTCTCACTCCAACTAGCATGGTTACTATCTGTCAATGTAGAAAGATATTACAATGTTATTGACTATATTCTATACTTTGACTTATTTGACTATATATTCTATATATTGACTAAATGCTATACTTTCATCCTCATGACTCATTTATGTTATGATTGAGATTTTATGCCCCTTTCCCCCCTTCACCTAGTTCACCCACTCACCCCGACCACTTCCCCACCTCCCCATGCTAACCACTAGTCACTTCTCAGTGTCTTGGAGTCTTTCTGTTTTGTTCATTTGTTTTGTTTTGTTAGACTCCACATGAAAGTGAAATCATACAGCATTTGTCTTTCTCCACCTGCCTTATTTCACTGAGCATAACACCCTCTAGGTGCAAATGGCAAGATATCTTTTTTTTATGGTTGAATAAAATTCCATTGTATATGTATATGCCACATTTTCTTTATACATTCATCTACTGATGGACATTTTGGTTGCTTCATATCTTGGCTATTGTAAATAATGTGCAATAAACATAGGGGTGTATGTATCTTTTTGAATAAGTGATGCTGTTTTCTTTGGTTAAGGTCTCGGAAGAGGAATTGCTGGGTTGTATGGTAGTTCTAGTTGTAGGTTTTTGAGAAACCTCCATACTGCTTTCCATAATGGCTGCACCAATTTACCTACCCACCAACAGTGTAGGAGGGTTCCCTTTTCTCCACCTACTTGCCATCATTTCTTATATCTTATGGAAGTGTTGACTTCAAACATCTGCCGTCCCTTAAGAGAGAGAAAACAACTAGGGACGACGGCAGTCAAGTAAGAATTTTCCTGCCCCAGCTCATCCCTTGTTCTTCCTCTCGTGTTGCCTCTGGGAGGAAGCCTCAAAAACCAATAGTTAGCACGATGGAGGCGTACTTGTGAATGCCTGAGAAGAGTACAAGAGAAAAAGATTCAAAATGAGTATGTCTCTGGCTTTACTAGCTAAATACATCAGGCCACAAGCTCCACTTTGGGATGCAGCTCTAATTTCTGATGTAGCTGGATACTTGGTGTGGGTAAAATTGCAATATTTTGAGAATCTCTCTCTTGGCCTTCGTGCATCTCCATATCAATAGGTGTTCCAACGGTGGAGAGAAGTAGTCCATCTCCATATAAATAGGTAATTACAAGGGAAAGCAAGGCCTTATCTGGACCGGAGAGGATGGGTGAGGCCTCTTCTTCTGCAACCAGGTCACCAGAGACACAGGAGAGCTAATTGTAAGAAATAAATGCATTTCTCCCACTTTATTTCTCCCTTTGGCTGATTTCGGTTTCAAAGGTATTTTGCACTGGGATTTTCCCAGTTTTGCTTGGTTACATGAAACTGGACATTCTAAGTACCAAATCCAGGCTTTGAAACCCAGAGTGATCACAGTATTTTTATTATCTGAAAGTGAGAAGAACAGTCTTGGGGCGCCTTGTGTTACCACAGAATCAAAGTGAAGAGCAAAGATCGCTGAATAATTTTCAAGGGAAGTGGGTGGAAAAAAGTATATTTCTGATTATAAAATTTGGATTCTGTTTTTTCCTTTTTTCTTTTTTGAAAGATGATGCAGATGTAATCTCTTAATTGAATTATCAGGTTGTCTTGCCAATGGGTTTCAGCCCTGGGCAAGCTACCTATGGATTCAATGTGACCAAAAAATTGACAGCAAAAAGTTCTTTGGGGTGAAAGGGTTTGTTACCTGGCTTGTTCTCCTGGCGGTAGGTCAAGCACTAGCATCTCTGCCTCCACCCAGAGCACTGGGCCGAGCTCTCTATATAGCTGTCTATATATCTTACTGCCTAAAGGTGTGGAAGCAGTAGCCTGGCAACAGGCCAGTGGTTTAAGTTCAGTGAGCATCCCGGCCATAGGAACCCCAACTTCCCCACAAATGTTATCAAACATGACACAACCAAAGGCATGAAAAGTTCTTGTGTGCTCACTTGAAAGGGCTCTCTTGCTCCTTTACCAGAACCATGGGTAAATGCCCAGGCTAGCTGTGGAGGAAATGTGAGGAACACCTGGGGAGAGCTGAGTCATCATGATACGGACAATCCTGCACCAACCAACCCCCTGAGAGCCTCCAGCTGACAAGGGATGAATGTCTGGCTGAGTTCTGCTGAGATCAGTCAAGCTAAAGCCAGGTCAACAAAAATACTTAGCCAATCATGGACTTTTGAGACAAAAATTAATTTTTCAGTCCTTTAACCAAAACAGGAAATTGCTAAGGAAAACTCTGGTTGGAAAATGACTGTCATAGAATATTTACGTTATTTTGCAATCAGAATTTTACCTGATAATTTATTCAAATCTTTTACAAAATATGAAGAGCTGTTTTATCTCAGTGGTGAGAGCATATTTTTGTACATTTAAAATTTCATTAAATTAAAAAAGATTCATACATGTATGTAAGGCAGTTTGTAAAGTATAAGATTTGAAATAGCATTCCTCGTTATTACTTCCCCTTAAATCTCTCCTTCCTTAATTGGCTCTAAAGAGAATTGAATTTTCACTCAGTACTCCAGTTATAGTTAGTAGCTAGAAATTTACATTTGCTAAGAGTTTAGAGTTGGAAGATCTCAGTTTATACCAGAAACAAATTTCTGTAAAAACCAGTTACTTCTGGAATATAGCATTTTAATAAGCAGTTAAAGAGAATTATTAATGGAGTTTTAAAATAAACCTAAAAGCAGTTTTTTCACATTGAAAATGTAAATTAATTTTTCAAATGTAGAATCATAAAATTGGAAGAATCCACAAGAGATTGCACTTGGCAAATAAGTTAAAATTTTAAATCAGCAGTTTTAGGATATAAATTAATATATGCATCTCTATCTCTGCTCTCTATTTTATTAAAATACTGTGCCACCCAGTGTAAAGTCATGAGCTGTTTGCCAAAATTTTGCAAAGCAGGTACTTTCTTAGCAAACAAATAGCAGACATGTTTTTCTGTTTAGGTAAATGTTAATAATCACAGCTGGTTTGGTAATTCGGTTATTCAGCAAAGACATTGTAAACTACTTGAAAAGAAACCATCTGGTTTGCAGTTGTAAAACTGAAACCAATTAAAACATTTAAATGGTATTTTGTTTTTAATTTCAATCTATAACAATATATTTTGCAAGTTCTAATTAGTGGTTAGTTTTTCTCTATTGCTTTTGTAATATGAATCTGAGTTCCAAGTAATTTTTGAAGTTCAACTAAGGTGTTCCTATAATTGATATTATATTGTGATACCAGATAAATTAAACCATAAAGAATATAAAATATACATGCATTGATGCACATAGACACAAATAATGTAGCATACAGATTTTCTATGCATCATACCTGATAGGACAAAATGTCCAGCACTTCACAATTGATTGGTTAGGTATAGCCTAAATACCTGTGTGGGGAAGTTGGGGTTCCTATGGCCAGGATCCTCACTAAACTTAAACCACCTGATGATGTCACTGGTCTGTTGCTAGGCTACTGCTTCCACACCTTTAGGCAATAAGCTACTATTGTGCTATATAGAGAGCTCGGCCCAGTGCTCTGAGCAGAGACAAAGACGCTAGTGCTCGACCGACCGCCCTGAGAACAAGCTGGGTAATAAACCCTTTCACCCCAAAGAACGTTTTGCTGTCAGTTTCTTTGGTCACATTGAATCCATAGCGAACTTGCCCAGGGCTGAAACCCATTGGCAATTCAACGTTCCATTGGCCAATACAGTAAGTAGTCAAACTCAGAGTCAAAGAGTGGGGCAGAATCCCCTGCCTTTGATGGGAGGGGGAAAGAATCAGAGCCATCAATGCAATCAATCAAACTCATGTTCTTGTAGGTTTACATTACTTATGCTACACTGGGTATGGTGTACTAAATTGACATATTGATTTCCCTATTAATGGAGATTCAGTTGATTCGAACACTTTTGCAATTACGATGTTGCAATAAAAATCAATTTACAAACTGCCTTACACACATGTTTGAATCTTTTTTAAAATTTAATGAAATTTTAAATGTACAAAATATGTTCTCACCACTGAGATAAAACAGCTCTTCATATTTTGTCATATTTGTTTCAATCTTTTCAAGTATCTTGCTGGTTAAGAAATAGGAACTACTAAAGACCCTTTATTATTCTATCCTCCATTTCTAGAGGCAACCACTATCCAAAGTTAGTATGTGTCATTCCAGTGTGTGCTCTATATGTGCTTATTATATATGTAAAACTATACTGCTGTTTTACATTTGAACATTTTTATACCAGTTACTGTATTGTGGATAAAATGAGATTTCTATGGCCAGGTTCCTCACCTGAACCTAAACTACTTGATGATGTAACTGGCCCACAGTTAGGCTACTGCTTCCACATCCATAGGCAATGAATTATTATTGACTGAGTCACTATAAAAAGAGCTCTGCCCAGTGCTCTGAATGGAGGCAGAAACAAAGGAGGATTACAGACCTGCAGACTGTTGGATACAGATGTAATTCTAGTGCTTGACCTATCATCAGGAGAACAAGTCAGGTAATAAACCTTATCACCCCAAGAATGTTCCATTGTCATTCCTTGGTCTCACTGAACCCATAGTGAGCTTGCCCGGGACTGAAACCCATTGGCAAGACAATTGGTGACGTCGGCAGAGTTCATTGTTGACCAAGGAATAGAACAGGCTCTCCTTATGGGAGGGGTGCTTCAGCGAGCTGCCTCTATGAATGGGGAGACAGTCGATTGTCCCCCAGTGGGTATGTGGTCTGAGGTGGCTGGCCTCCTAGAGGACTGTGCCCCACCCCAGGACTGGAGGCGTGTGGAGGTGATACCTGACGCAGTAGGGGTAGCCCTTGGTATAGTAAATAGGTCCTTTGAGAAACAGAATGCCCATGAGGCAGTGGGGACTGTAGGTTGGCTGTTTCTTGCAATACTAAAAAAGTCTACAGATAAGAACATACCCCTGAAAGAGACATAAGAAATGGCAGCACAAGAACGTGAGCGCTGAACTGCTGTGGATTCACTGAAGAATGAAATAGCATGGACATGAGAGGAGGCAGCAAAAGAATGCTGGGTGCGAGGTGCCATTGAAGAGGCAAAAAGTTTGTAGGTGACTGAAATGGCATCACTATGAAGTACTGTGGAAGAGGTAAAGGCCAGAAAGGAAAAGGACAGACCCATGCAAAAATCAAAAGAAGAGGCAGTGTGAGAACGTGAGCTGTGAGGTCCAGTGGTGGAGGTAGAAGATTCCTTACAGAATGAGACAGCAGTGCTGCCAGGTGCTCTGAAGGAGGCAAAGGCCATGGAGGAGAAGGACGTACTCCTGAGGGAAGCACAGGAAGCAGTGTCATGAGAACGCCAGCTGTGAGGCATTGTGGTGAAGGTGAGAGAGCTATTGAAGACTGAGCTAGCATTGCTGCAAGGCACTGTAGAAAAGCTAAAGGATGTAGCAGAGGAGGCACTTGGGGAGTGGAGAGAAGGGGGCCATCAGTCCTGGAAATGGAGGAACTGGGAAAGTATGAAGGGTGGTTCCGGGGGCACTGACCCCTCCTCTATTGAAAGCATGCCTAGTGGTTCTAAAGAAAATAAAGACACAGCAACTGAAGGTTCCTCCAGGAGAGGTGCAGCCTCCTCCCCAGGGCATGGAGCACTCTAGCTCCACCTCTATACTGAGGCTGAGCTGGTGGATATAGGCTCCCAGTTTGGGCAGAAGCCCTTGGTGTCAATATGAGCTTGGCTTCTGCATCTTTGGAATTTCGGGGAAGGGATGGAATTGTTCTGTCTGTATCAGAGATGGGAAAGCTGGCTTCCCTCTCAGTTCAGCCTGTCTTGAGGCAGCAATTACAAAATACACATCAGATCCAAGGAAATCACTCCCTCCTTGATTAGCTCATGGCTGCACTTCGTGCTGTGTGGCCCAACGGGGAGATTTACCATCCTCCCCTGCTAGGTGGAACATGTATGCTGAGCTCCAACCGGTGTTATAGGAGCTAGACATAAGAAATGTCATCTATAGCCCAGAGAATCATGGCCCAGATGAGGAGCCTTTTACTGCAGGGATGAGAAATGTTGTGTTTCAAATGGCTCCCACATCCCTCTTTGGGTCTCTAGTGGCCATTCTTGCCCCTCACCTAGGGCAGCCATTAAGTGAGGTTACCCATACAGTAGCAGACTTAGGAGAGGCCAAAGCAATAAGATCATGGAAAGAATTTGGTCTGCTACTCAGAGGAAGAATTTAAAGGGCCCCATGATGGTTACAAGGACCCAGATGTGGGTTGATTTAATACGGGCAGGAGCAGATGGAAGGAAATTAGATGGGAGGTCAAATAGAATCTTACTGGAACTTTGAAACCAGAGCAGAAATTCCAGCCATTAAGAACAAAGAGGCAGAGGCCAGAGTCACAAAGACCAGCATGTGTGTTTACAAGACTTCCTGCTGGAGAGTGAGCCAACCTCACTAGAGCCCACATAGGAAGATGATTGGGGAACACGGTTTGACTGAGGGGAAGATCGAGGTATCTGCCCTGAGGGGAGACTGAAGGCCCCATGTTGAAATAGCTATCCATTGGTCCCCAGTGAACATACAACGTGTCCTGACTCTGGTGGACACAGAGGCTGAATGTTCACTGATTCATGGTAACCCTGAGTGGTTCCCTGGGACCCCCACTATCACAGATGGATACAGGGGTAAGTCTGTCAGAGTGAAACAAGCCCAAATCTCTTTGGGAATAGGGTGTCTACCCCCAAAAGAGTATACTGTGTATATATCTCCTATCCCTGAGTATATTTTGGGGATTGATATCTTTCAGAGTCTATGGTTGCAGACCACTGCAGGTGAGTTCAGACTGAGAGTACAGGTGGTGAAGGCAATTCTGAGGGGATCCGCTCATAGCTTTGCCTGTGCCTCGGCCAGTCACTAATACCAAACAATTCAAATTGCCTAGAGGGCATAAAGAAACTGGAGAAAATCTCCAGGAACTGGAAAAGGTGTGTATTATAAAGCCCACCCATAGTCCTTTCAATTCCCCAGTGTGGCCAGTAAAAAAGCTGGATGACTCCTGGAGTATAACTGTGGATTACAGAGAATTGAATAAAGTCATACCCCCTATGCATGCTTCTGTCCCCTCTATTGCAGACCTGATGGATACCCTCAGTCATGAACTAGGAGCATACCCTTATGTGGTACATCTTGCTAATGCCTTCTTTTCCATTGATATACAGAAGGAAGGTCAGGAACAGTTTGCCTTCACATGGGGAGGATGGTAATGGACTTTCACTGTCCTTCCACAGGGATACCTCCACAGCCCCACCATCTGTCATGGACTTGTAGCCCAGGTCTTGGCAGCATGGGAGAAATTGCCAACAGTGCAGCCCTACCATTATATTGATGATATCATGCTCACGTCTAATTCTTTTTAAGATCTAGAGGGTGAAGCACCTGGACTGCTGCAACATCTGCAGGAGAAGGGATGGACTGTGAACAGCACCAAGGTTCAGGGACCTGGTTTGTCAAGTTCTTGGGGGTCCTCTCATCTGGTAAGACTAAAGTTATATTAGAAGCAGTCATAGATAAAGTCCAGGCCTTTCCTACCCCTACAACTGTGGCATTGTTACAGGAGTTTTTAGGTCTTCTAGCCTTCTGGAGAGTGTTTATCCCACACTTGGCACAAATTCTGAAGTCCTTATACAGGTTGGTATGAAAGGGCATCAGGTGGGACTGGGATGAGACATGTGCATCTGCCTTTACCAAAATGGGCAGTCACAGCCTTGCAGGTCTTGAGTGTGATGGACCCATCAAGGCCCTGTGATTTGGATGTTCATGTCACTGAAGATAGTTATGGCTGGGGTCTCTGGCAGCAGCTTGAATGAGGTTGTCAACCTTTTGGATTCTGGTCACAACTCTGGAAAATTGCAGAGGTATGATACAACTTGATAGAAAAACAATTGGCTGCCATGTATCATGCCTTGCTGGCTACCAAACCCATCACTGGAATGGCCCTGATAAAGGTCGTAACCACCTATTGCATCATGAGGTGGGTACAAAACTAGACCCAAAAGCCAAGGAGTGGTGTGGCACAAATGCCTACCCTGGCCAAGTGGGGTGCTTACCCACAGCAGCGTAGTGCCCTCTCCAGTAGCCCCTTGAGTGAAGAACTCCAACACTTATTACAGCCAGTGACATATACTAGTGAAAAGCAGGAAGAATTTACTTTAGAACCATTAGTAGCAGAGAGTCCTTATCGAGAGGAAAGAGCCCCTATACCCGAAGATGCATGGTACATAGATGGCTGCAGCCATGGGCAGCCACCATAAAGGGGCACCATAGCTTTCCATCCTAAGACTGAGACAATATGGATGGAAGATGGTGAGGGGAAGAGCAGCCAATGGGCACAGTTGCAGGCTGTGTGACTTGTGATCATCCAGGAGCCCTCCTCAGTAGTTGTCTGCACTGACAGTTGGTTTATTGGGGCTTAACCCTGTGACTACCAACCTGGTACCATGCCAACTGGCTGGTTGGTCACCGACCTCTTTGGGGGCAAGAATTGTGGCAAGATTTATGGGCCTGTGGTCAGACTAAAACAGTTACAGTATGTGATGTGACAGGTTATTTGCCACTGGCATCCCCAGAAAATGATGAAGCAGATAAATTGGCCCAGGTACGTTGGCTAGAAGGAAAGCCTGCCTCTGATATAGCCAGATGGTTACATCAGCATTTGTTGCATGCAGGGCAAAAGACAATGTGGGCTGTAGCCCATTGGGGGGGGTTTGCCTTTGACCTTTGAAGAAGTCAGCAGAGCCTGGCAGGCGTGTGTTGTATGCTCTAAAAGGGACTTACACTGAGTCCCACAGCAACATTGGACAATAGCTAAGGGGTGATACCCCTCGTCAGGTGGCAGATAGACTATATTGGGCCTTTGCCTGTGTCAAAAGGGTATTACTATGCCATGACTTGTATGGACACAGCTACTGGACATCTGGTTGCTTTTCCTACATGTTGCACTGACCAACAGATGACCAAAAAAGACCTGTAGAATCTCTTTGCAGCTTATGGCCAACCAGACGTAATCGAGGGTGATCAAGGCACCCATTTTACTGGACATGCACTACAAGAATGGGCATGACAGCTTGGAATCAAATAGAAGTTTCAGGTGCCATACAATCCTACCATAGCAGGCATGATAGAGAGATACAAAATTTGTTAAAGTCTGGACTAAAGTCAGACACCAGTAGTGTGCAGGGATGGTCAGTCTGCTTATGGACAGTGCTACAGTGTTTGAATGAGAAACCCCGAAAAGGAGCCCTGAGCCCTGTAGACATGATAATGCATATTACTGCCTCCCCTATTCAACTGCAAGTACAAACCAAGGAAGAATCATTGAAGCCGAGGTATGACTACCAGAATAATATCTTGCTGCCAGCACCAACTGCACTAAATCCTGGAGACTCCATTGAGTGGATGTGACCTTGGATATTTCGACACATGGATCAACAATGCCTGCTCTCCTGGCATCTTGTGGACAAGGCCTGGAAGCTGGCCTCCTGGAGTAACAGAAGACTGGCCCCCCAAAGACCATAGTAGTATATCCTAAACGGCCAGAAGGTAGGAACATCTTACTGGGGAGTTTTGTTTTATCATTATTGCTGGTGCATGCACCTCCAGTAGCACTATATATAGACTCCTCATTAATAACTCCCATGGGGAGAGGAGTAAAGTTATGGTGTACTAGACCTGGACAGGACCTATTTTCCGCCACAGTCCTATCAGAGAACCACTGTCTTTCATGCATCCTACCTGATGGACAAGATTTGCCTATGTTGGTGTCATTAAAACATGGTCTTATTGCCCTTAAAGTCTTTATGGATTGGGCACACACCCCAGCAAAAAAACTGCTACTTGCTGGGGTGCGTGGAGCTCCCTATCCATGCCAGTACTAAGTGTGAGTCTTGAACTCATCTAGATAGAACTGGTTTTGTATATAGCTGAAATAACCTCCTCAGGCTTGAGGATTATTATAATTTTTGTTACCTGTATCATGTATCATACTTTTGTTGTGTCATAATTTTTGTTATTTTCTCTATGTTGTTGTTATCCTCTGTTATTCCACAATAGATCTGCTATTGTGGAATCTGGTTACAATGCTCCAGCTGTCTTGCACAGGGACCACTGAAGAAGACTGAGGGCATGTAGATTGTGAGGTGAGCATCCTGGAGGGCTGGAGTGTGGATAAAGTGAAGGTTCCTATGGCCAGGATCCTCATCTGAACCTAAACTACTTGATGATATAATTGGCCTGCTGCTAGCTTACTGCTTTCACACCGTAGGCAATGAGCTATTATTGACCGAGTCACTATGTAAAGAGCTCTACCCAGTGCTCTGAGTGGAGGCAGAGGGAGGAAGATTACAGACTGTTGGATGCAGGTGTAATTCTAGTGCTCAACCCATCGCTGAGAGAACAAGCCAGGTAATGAACCCTTTCACCCCAAGAACGTTTCATTGTCATTCCTCGGTCTCTCTGAATCCATAGCGAACTTGCCCAGGGCTGAAACCCATTGGCAAGGCAGTATCTAAGTTTCTGCAGCTTCCATTTTTATCCAACATTATGTTTTTGAGATTTATCTATACTCATGCATGTAGATTTACTTCAATAATTTTAATAGCTATTATAGTAATTATATATTATATATAATAATATTCCACTGTGTGAGTAAGCCATATATTAAGAAAAAGTTCTATTTTTCCAGTTTTGCTGTTGCAAAGAGTGTTCAGTGCCCATCTTTGTATTGTATGTATTTCTTTGTGCATGTATGTGAAAGTTCGTCAAGGGCGGAAACCCAGTATGATTTCTGTTTAGTTGAGTACATGCATCATGTTTTTCTTTTTTACAATATCTTCAGGAATGTACAAATGATTCATCTTTCTTTGCATCTCACAAAAATTTCTTATTATCTGACTGTGTTGCCTGAGGGTTTTGGCCCCAGCTTTATTCTCACAGTGGGAGACTGAACACTAGAATTATGTCAGCATCCAACAGTCTGCAGGTCTGTAATCCTCCTCTTGCTTTATATAGAACAATTTATATAGAGCTCTTTATATAGGGTGGGTTACATATTGCCCACAGGTGTGCAGTGAGCTAGCTGATCAGGGCCAGGTGAGAATCCTGGCCATAGGAACCTTCACTTTATCCACATCCCAGTTTGCTACTTGTGTTATGTTATAAATGTGTAGTAAATTTTATGAAAGTAGTTTTACTTCTACTTCAAAGTTCATATAATTTTTTTCTCATTTAATGTATTTATTGTGGTGAAATTATATTAGTAGCTATTCCAAAGTCAATTTTACATTTCTAGGTGAATGTATTTCTTGATATATTGATGTATTTGTTTATTTAGGATTTTCCTGTTTAGTTCATAAGATCTTCCTATAGTTTTCTTTTATTGTCCTGATCTAGTTTTTATGTTAAAATTATACTGTCTTCATAAAAATATTTGTGGAACTTTCCCTTTCATCTTGTTCTTCTCAAGATCTCCCCTATTTCTTTGGTTTTCTGCAGTTTTCTTATGGTGTACTTGTATATTAATTTCTTTTTTTCTGACTGTACTTTAGGAATAAGATACTTTGTATCTTGTGTCAGCTCTGGAAAATTCTAAGCCATTAAAAAAGTATTCCCTCTCCTCTTCCTTATTTTCTCTATTCTATCAATCTGGAACTCATCTATTATTTATGTTGGGCATTCTATTTTATCCTCAACATCTCAACTTCTCATTGGTAATTGCCATAATTTTATATTTTCTTCCACATTCTAGATAATTTCCTTAAGTCTACTGTCCAGTTCAATCATTCTCTCTTTAGCTTTTATGTGTTAAATCATTTTAAGAATAGTGTTATTTTGATTTCCTTCACATTTTTATTCTATTATCTCCTGTCCTTATGGATATAATGCTGTATGTATCTTCTGACTTTGGCCAGTTCTTCTTTATTTTGAATTTTTTTTTTGATGAAAGTTATGTCTTCTACTCCTTTTTAAAAATAATTCCTTTAATATTTTAATAAAAATACTTAGTAAAACATAAAGTTATCTGATATTTTTACTTTCTTCCTCAAAAGAGTAGAACATCAGACTATTTTTATTTAATTTTCACCAAATTCACCCAAATTGAATATTATTATTTTATAGAGTCAATGTTTGTTTTGATTTACCCACTTGTGTATTAACTGTTTACATCCAATTTCTTCTTAGTTCTAATTTCTTTCATTCTGAGGGACATCCTTTAGACATTCTTTCTGTGAAAGCTACTGACAATAATGATCATGTTTTGTTTGTCTGAAAATGTCTTTTATGTTGCCCTCATTTCTGAATGATAGTTTGGTTATAAAATTCTGTGTCAAGTGTTATTAGCTTTAGGTGGTTTGAAGTTATTATTCCACTATGTTTTGGCTTCTGTTGTTACTGTGGAGAATTACGTTCTCAGCTTAGTTTTCTTCCTTTTCAAGCTGTGGTTAATCTCTAGATACATTTACTCTGTTTTCCAGGTCAATGGTATTCAGAAATTTTTCTGACATATTTCTAGGCATTCATTTTGTTTTATTTATCTTGCTTTAGTTACATAATGTTTCTTGAAAGTAAAAATTCAGTTCTGGTAAACTCTAGCCATTATTTTCTGAATGTTTCTTCTCTTCCATTATTTTTATTCACTCATCTTGGAATTCATATTTTTCCTCTTATTTAAAAAATTATCTTTCATCTTTTCTATCACTGTATAGTTCCTCAATTTACAAGACACTGCTTTTCTGTTTTGCTGTTTCTAATGTCTTGTTTAATTAACTGATTAATTGTAAGTAACCCTTTTTTGAAATTTATTGATATTTCAGTTTACTTTTGAAAAATACAGCCAGCTTCATTTTGTGGGGGAATGACTTGTTACTTTCTAATTAAAAAAAATTTAAACATATTTATTTTTTATTCTATATTTAATCATTTCTTTATCTAACATTCTTGAGGATCTACTTCAAGTGTCTGTTACTTCTCTTTGTGTTTGTGACTGCTGGGTAGTTTATTCACATGTTCTCTAATTTTGAATTATAAATTGATGTACAGAGGTAGGGGGATAGAGAGAATAGAACTTGAATTGGAGCATATTACAAAAATACTGTTTTTATCATCTGTGTAGACAAATGCGTAATTTTTTTCTTTTAAAACACACTTTTATGTTTGGTGTATGATTATGAATAGAAATAATCATATGATTTAATGATTAATTTTTGCTTGGGAAATATCTCAAAGAACATAATAAGAAATCATAATAGAAACACTTGATATAAATAGAAATCCATATGTTGTGTAGTGTGATGACAGCTTTACAGGGCTCACACAATAATTATTTCCTGAAAAAATGGGAAGGCAGCCAAAATATGGGGACTGTGCACTGCAGTGATAGTATTGGGTATTTCCCCCTCTTTAGATGATATAATTCATGTTTAGAGAGATTAAGGCACTTACCCAAGGTCTCAAAGCTAAGCGATAGACTTGTACTCAAATTCCAGTTTATTTGACTTCAAAATCCACTTCAATCTCTACTCGCGCTGACTCCCAGTAAAGCCTCCTATGTCCGAGGCTGCCAGTTATTACACATTCTTTGATTTTTAGCTGGGCACACATAGCCCAAATACAAATAACATTTTCTACCCCACTTTACATCTTGGTGTTACCATGTAGTAGAGTTCTCTTCAGAGGAATAGAAGTGATGTGGCATGTGAGACTTTCAGATACTGACCTTAAAGAAAGAGGCATATGCTTCACTTCTTCCTCCTTCATTCTTGCTGGAACACAGATGTGCTCAGAGAAGGTCAAGTTTAAGGATATGACTGTGTTAAAAAATTAGTTTTCATTAAGGAGTCAATTTTGTTACTGCCATTGTTAGTGTCCTTTTAATAAAACCTAGTTTAAGTCAGGTTTTAAAATATAAACTGCTTTACTAGGTTTGATCAAAAGTGCATTTCTCTCCCCATTTTATTATACATTATTTTTCCAACAGAGAAGTAATGTTAATAAATAAATTATTTTAAATAAATAGGGAATTACAGAGAAAAAATCATGTATAAAATTAACACCCTTTCATTTACATTTTGTGATTTTTCTTCCACCCATTTTTGTAAGCTTTATTTTTAACAGAGGATATATAAACAAAACTACCAATGATAGAATGTCTTGATTTTTGTTTTCATTCACCGTATTAAATTATATTTTTACATATTTCTACCTGGTGGTTAAAATCATTATTTTAAGTGAGTGCATGGCACTCAGTGGAGAGATGACATTTATTTAACTGGACATTTTATGTTGTCCCAGTTTTTTTGCTGTAATAAATTTCATCTCTACCACATAGTAAATGTGTAAATTTTAGAAAGTCTCCTCTGGGTCTCTCTTCTCTGTCAATGAGGATAATAATAGTTCTTATGTGTAAAACTCTAGAGAGGATTAAATGCACACATGCATTCTTTAGGGCAGTTCCTTACATGATAAACACAAATAAAACAAAAAAATTATTTTTATTAAATTTTTTGGAATGGCTTAAGTTTATTCAGCAACCCAGACTTGAAGAAGTGTAAGCAGAAACTAACTTTGTCCTTTTTCCTGTTCTCCCACCCAACCTGTTCTTTTTTCTCTTAGATGGAGATCTCAGGATTTTACTGTCTCTTTTAAATAACGTTTCCTCTGTTTTGGTGATAAAAAGTCTAGTCTAGTCTTATAATTGTCCCATTATTGCAATCCAATCTAGTGAAATAATGAAAACTTTACATTCTTACCCAATTTAAAGTTTCTCTCTTCCTGTCCTTGGCCCTGATCTAGACCAGGAAGCCTGGAGTGGGAGAAAGGAGGTGTATTATTCCTTTCACTATATCCTAGCTCTCCCTCCTTTCCTATTTTCCAATAAAAGTTGCTAAATAATGAATTATGTTGGAATTTTCCTTATTTGCTTAAAATTCTTTTTTTTTTCCTTCACCCAGAAAAAGATGCTGTGTCTGTTTTAGGGATAGAAGAGAAAAAGATTCAGGGATAGAAGAGAAAAAGTCTATTAATATGCGCCTTCTTACCTTGCAAGAAATGGTTAGTTTACTCTTTTCTTGACAATTAGCCAATCATTCAGTTTTCTTACAGAATTCTTTACAGATTATCCATGGAAAGCAGTGCTAGTTTGAAAACTCCTTTGAGTCACTAAATTAAAAAAAAATTCCTGATGATTTGATATGGGCTCATTACCAGCTGAGTAAAATTTTTAAATTGCAGTTTTGCTCTTCTTTTTCCCTATTCTGTTCCAAATAATGTCTTGGTAACAATTTTTCTTTACAGCATACAAACTGGTAATAAAATGTTACAGCAAAATTGTTAGCAATGTAGCTTTTACTCCAAGTTATGATTTTTATTTCTACTTAATATTTCCTAGTAAAGTCCATTTCTTTTGGATTACTATGTCATGTTTCAAAGCCATCTTTTGATCATGGAAAACACATAAAAATAAGTCTAAGGTTTCTGGAATTTATAACAAGGATTTGTTTCAAAGCCATATCTTTCATCAACAGTGGAAAATAGATTTGTGTTCCTGTACCCATTCCATATTCTATCTGAAAAATGGAATAATCAGTGAGGGGAAAGAGTATAAGAAAAGACCCACTTAGCTGAGCTAAACATTTGAAATATGACTTTTAGGAGACCACACAAGTAAGGTGAAATTTTCCAAACTTTCTGGAGTTAATTTGTCTTATAAACCACTGGACTGATGAAAAACTGAAATAGTGCATGTTCCAAAATTCTGTGAAATTCTGTATCTCACAGATGATGAATGAAGCCATGACACAGGTATTTAAAATTTTTTGATAGATTAAAAATTTTATTTTAACCATTATTATAATCAACATAATCTTTTGTAGCTCTGGCCGGAGTGGGAACGAATCAACATAATCTTTTAAGGATCTAAGAAACAATGTCAAAAACTTTTGCACACTGTAAGATTCTACTTACTGTTAATTATTAACAATTTTTGCAATGTTTTGCTAATGAGCACAAAAGCACAAGTCAGAAAAAACAAAACGGTTAATTCATAGGAATATGTAACCTAGTAACTTATTCTGATGTGTGCACTAATACAATTTATGAAAAGGAAAATCAAATTATTTTGCAAGATTGTTGAACACCACAAAGTATTGTAAATTAATTTCTGAAGTTTTTCTTACGTAAATAATTTTCTTACAGAAATATTTTAATTAAATTTGTAAAATAAACTTTAAAAATTATATATAGTATCAATTAGCCAAATATGAAATATCTCATTTCTTTCTTAAAGAACATTTTTTACAGAAAATTGGGCAATATTTAAAATAATTAGAAAAATCATCTGTATCTGCATTATCTAAAAACTATGTTCCTGTTTGGTATATATTTTCTTCTCAGTGTTGTGTGTGTGTGCATACACATACATGTGTTTTCAATATTTTGGGATCATATTATATATAACTTGGTACATAGGCATTAACATGGACCTTCTAGGATATTAAAAACTTTCACAAATGTCACTTTTAATATAGCCATAATAATAGTTAACTGAATGTATGTACCCAAATTTACATATTAGATGCAATTTTTTAAAAAATATTTTTAAATTTCTGTACATGAAATTTATTTTATATTTAGGGTAATTTCCTTAGGATAGATTCTGAAAAACAAATGTAACACTATTTTTAAAAGAATCTTAGCAAGCATCAACAGATGTCATCAACAAAAAAGGCATCAATTCTCAATAATTAATATACTTGAATTGTTTCTCATGATACCAACTCCCTAGAATCACGTGAGATGGGAAAAATCTTGCAATAATTTTCCATGAGCAAATTTTACTTTTGTTTTCCCAAACTGAACAGCGGTATCAAAGGGTCCTTGCCCTTTGCAAATTTTACATTAGAAGAACTGATTAGGATAAAGAAAGATGTATTTATCCTCTTATGTCAATACTATTCTTGTGCAGATCCTCTCTTTCCTATCTAGACTCCCTTTTTGTTTCCCTGGATTTGGAGTTATGGGCTGTCATCACTCAAGGCACTTCCAGGTTTGGGGCTATATTCCAGCTGTGTGTGTGGGCTAAGGTTCCAACAGCTGTCTTGTACTTTCTCACCCTTTGAATCAAAGGAGCTTCAATTACTAAAAAACAACAAAAGAAAAGGAGAACATTTTGAAAATTTAGGTTGTGATGAAATTTTCCTATGTTTTATTCTGTGAGTCTGTAATACGTGAAGGTGAAAGCCTATAAAAAGTAAAGCTCTTACAGGAAAGGAATTAAGCTGAATTTAGATGCTTACATTACATTTAGAGACAGTATAACATATTGGCAAATGAAAACACCAGGATTAATGCCTTAAATTTCCCACACAGACTTTTTTACTTTGGGCCATTCAAAGTCTTTGATCATTTAATTTAGTGTAAGATAGATATAATAACATCCATACCCCCTACCAATATCATAGTTTTATTGAGAACAAATAATGTGTAGGGACATGCTTCATTACAGGGATAAATAAAATTATTACTCTCATACTCCACTTAATATTCTAACTTTTACGGGGAGGAGAAAATTAAGGTTCCTATGGCCAGGATTATCACCTGGCCCTGGTCACCTTGTTCGAGACTATAGTGGCAGCGTCGAGGAGTGACTGAGACAGGGGTGGGGGGCAGAGAGCCCAGAGGCAGAGACCAGCTTGCTGCATGCAGACTCGCTCTGAGTGGACGGGATTCTAGTGATTGACCTGCCACCGTGGGAATAAAGTTGGGCATAAACCCTTTCACCCCAAGAATGTTCCACTGTCATTTTTTTGGTCTCATTGAATCCAGAGTGAACTTGTTCAGGGATGAAACCCACTGGCAAGACAGGAAAATTATCCTGGGTTATCTGGGTGGGCTGAATGTAATAACAAGAGTTCTCAGAAGAGGATGTCAGGAGGATCAGGATCAGAAGATGTGCTATTTGACAGATGGTAGAGTCATGATGTACTTTCAAGAGACAGGAAGTGGCCTCGAGCCAGAGAATGGAAGTGGTCTCTAGAAGTTGGAAAGGCAAGGAAACAGATTCTCCTCTAGAGCCTCCAGAAAGAAGGCAGCACTTCTGATACTTTGATTTTAGGATTTTTGGCCTCCAGTCAAATATCACTCTCCTGACACCCTCAGGAGGATTGTAGGGAAAATGGAAATTCCCATAGCCAGGATTCTTATCGGACCCACTGCACAAATGCAGTGCTATCTCATGCTTATGTAGTACTTGCCCTACTGTGCAGGTGCATGCTTACACACAAGTTGGCAATGAGCTGATACTGTTGGTGCTGCTATATTAGGGCCTCCTCCCCCCAGTGCCCTGTGATTGTGGATCACAAACTTGCTGCATGTGAATGCTGCCAATGTAATCTAAGTGTTCAACCAGCTGCTGGGAAAATAAAACTGGGTATGAACCCTTTTCCCAATGCTTTGTTGTTGTTTTTCTTTTCTTTTTTAAAATTTTTATTAAGGTATTATTGATATACACTCTTATGAAGGTTTCACATGAAAAAATAATGTGGTTACTATTTTTACCCATATTATCAAGTTTATACGCATACCCCAATGCAGTCATTGTCCATCAATGTAGTAAGATGCCACAGATTCACTGTTTGCTTCTCTGTGCTACACTGTTTTCCCCTTGACTCCCCCACACCATGTGTACTAAACATAATACCCCTCAATCCCCTTCTCCCTCCCTCCCCATCCACCTTCCCACACCCCTCCTATTTGGTAACCACTAGTCCCTTCTTGGAGTCTGTGAGTCTGCTGCTATTTTGTTCCTTCAATTTTCCTGCACTGTTGTACTCCACAAATGAGGGGAATCATTTGGCACTTGTCTTTCTCCACCTGGCTTATTTCACTGAGCATAATATCCTTCAGCTCCATCCATGTTGTTGCAAATGGTAGGATTTGTTTCCTTCTTATGACTGAATGATATTCCATTGTGTATATGTGCCACTTCTTCTTTATCCATTCATCTACTGATGGACACTTAGCTTGCTTCCATATCTTGGCTATTGTAAATAGTGCTGCAATAAACATAGGGGTGCATATGTCTTTTTGAATCTGAGAAATTGTATTCTTTGGGTAAATTCCAAGGAGTGGTATTTGTATTTTTAGTTTTTTGAGGAACCTCCATATTGCTTTCCACAATGTTTGAACTAGCTTACATTCCCACCAGCAGTGTACGAGGGTTCCCCTTTCTCTGCATCCTCGCCAGCATTTGTTGTTCTTAGTCTTTTCAATGCTGGCCATCCTTACTGGTGTGAGGTGATATCTTATTGTGGTTTTAATTTGCATTTCCCTGATGATTAGTGATGTGGAGAATCTTTTCATGTGTCTCTTGGCCATCTGAATTTCTTCTTTGGAGAATTGTCTCTTCATATCCTCTGCCCATTTTTTAATTGGGTTCTTTGCTTTTTGGGTGTTTGGGTGTGTGAGTTCTGTATATATATATATATATTTTTTTTTTTTTGTATGATAACCCCTTGTCAGATATGTCATTTACAAATATATTCTCCCATACTGTAGGATGCCTTTTTGTTTTGTTGGTGGTGTCCGTTGTCATACAGGAGCTTTTTAGTTTGATGTAGTCCCATGTGTTGATTTTTGCTTTTGTTTCCCTGGCTCGAGAAGATGCGTTCAGGAAGAAGTTGGTCATGCTTATATTCAGGAGATTTTTGCCTATGTTGTCTTCTAAGAGTTTTATGGTTTTATGACATACATTCAGGTCTTTGTTCATTTTGAGTTTACTTTTGTGTATGGGGTTAAACAATAATCCAGTTTCATTCTCTTGCATGTAGCTGTCGAGTTTGCCAACACCAGTTGTTGAAGAGGCTGTCATTTCCCCATTGTATGTCCATGGTTCCTTTATTATATATTAATTGACCATATATGGTTGGGTTTATATCAGGGCTCTCTTGTCTGTTCCATTGGTCCATGGATCTGTTCTTTTGCCAGTACCAAATTGTCTTGATTACTGTAGCTTTGTAGTAGAGCTTGAAGTCAGGGAGCATAATAGCCCCAGCTTTATTCTTCCTTCTCAGGATTGCATTGGCTATTTGGGGTCTTTTGTGGTTCTATATGAATTTTAGAATGATTTGCTCAGTTCACTGAAGAATTTCATGTTGGTATTTTGATAGGAATTGCATTGAATCTGTAGATTGCTTTAGGCAGGATGGCCATTTTGACAATATCGATTCTTCCTAGCCAAGAGCATGGGATGTGTTTCCATTTATTGGTATCGTCTTTAATTTCTCTCATGAGTGTCTTGTAGTTTTCATAGTATAGGTCTTTCACTTCCTTGGTTAGGTTTATTCCTAGGTATTTTATTCTTTTTGATGCAACTGTGAATGGAATTGTTTTCCTGATTTCTCTCTCTGCTAGCTCATTGTTAGTATATAGGAATGCAACAGATTTCTGTGTATTAATTTTGTATCCTGCAATTTTGCTGAATTCAGATATTAGATCTAGTAGTTTTGGAGTGGATTCTTTAGGGGTTTTTATGTACAATATCATGTCATCTGCCAATAGGGACAGTTTAACTTCTTCCTTACCAGTCTGGATGCCTTCTATTTCTTTGTTTTGTCTGATTGTGGCAGGTAGGACCTCCAGTACTATGTTGAATAGAATTGCAGAGAGTGGGCATCCTTGTCTTGTTCCCCATCGATCTTAAAAGAAAAGCTTTCAGCTTCTCGCTGCTAAGTATAATGTTGGTTGTGGGTTTTTCATATATGGCCTTTATTATGTTGAGGTACTTGACCTCTATACCTATTTTGTTGAGAGTTTTCATCATGATTGGATGTTGAATTTTGTTAAATGCTTTTTCAGCATCTATGGAGATGATCATGTGGTTTTTGTGTTTATTTTTGTTGATATGGAGGATGATGTCGATGGATTTTTGAATTTTGTACCATTCTTGCATCCCTGGAATAAATCCTACTTGATCATGATGGAAGAACTTTTTGATGTTTTTTTGAATTTGGTTTGCTAATATTTTGTTGAATATTTTTGCATCTGTGTTCATCAGGGATATTGGTCTGTAATTTTCTTTTATTGTGGTGTCTTTGCCTGGTTTTGGCATTAGAGTGATGCTGGCCTCATAGAATGAGTCTGGAAGAGTTCCCTCTTTTTCTACTCTTTGGAAAACTTTAAGGAGGATGGGTATTAGGTCTTCAGTAAATGTTTGATAAAATTCAGTGGTAATGCCACCAGGGATTTTGTTCTTAGGTAGTTTTTTGATTACCAATTCAATTTTGTTGCTGGTAATTGGTCTGTTGAGATTTCTGTTTCTTTCTGGGTCAGCCTTGGAAGGTTGTATTTTTCTAGAAAGTTGTCCATTTCTTCTAGGTTATCCAGTTTGTTAACATGTAATTTTTCATAGTATTCTCTCATAATTCTTTGTATTTCTGTGGTGTCCATAGTGATTTTTCCTTTCTCATTTCTGATTCTGTTTATGTGTGTAGACTCTCTTTTTTTCTTGATAAGTCTGGCTAGGGGTTTATCTATTTTGTCTATTTTCTTGAAGAACCAGCTTCTGCTTTCATTGATTCTGTTGTTTCATTCTTCTCGATTTTATTTATTTCTGCTCTAATCTTTATTATGTCCCTCCTTCTGGTGACTTTGGGCCTCATTTGTTCTTCCTTTTCTAGTTTCTTTAATTGTGAGTTTAGACTGTTCATATGGGATTGTTCTTCTTTCCTGAGGTAGGCCTGTATTGCAATATACTTTCCTCTTAGCATGGCCTTTGCTGCACTGCACAGATTTTGCGGTGTTGAATCATTGTTATTATTTGTCTCTGTATATTGTTCGATCTCTGTTTTTATTTGGTTATTGATCCATTGGTTATTTAGGAGCATGTTGTGAAGCCTCTATGTGTTTGTGGAATTTTTCATATTCTTTGCATAATTTATTTCTAGTTTCATATGTTTGTGGTCTGAGAAACTGGCTGGTACAATTTCAATCTTTTTGAATTTACTGAGGTTCTTTTTGTGGCTAGGATATGATCTATTTTTGAAAATGTTCCATGTGCAATTGAAAAGAATGTGTATTCTGCTGCTTTTGGGTGTAGAGTTCTGTAGATGTTTGTTAGGTCCATCTGTTCTAATGTGTTATTCAGTACCTCTGTCTCCTTACGTATTTTTGGTCTGGTTGATCTGTCCTTTGGAGTGAGTGGAGTGTTGAAGTCTCCTAGAATGAATGGATTGTATTCTATTTCCCCTTTTAATTCTGTTAGTATTTGTTTCACATATGTTGGTGCTCCTGTGTTGGGTGCATCGATATTTATAATGGTTATATCTTCTTGTTGGATTGACCCCTTTATCATTATGTAATGTTCTTCTTTGTCTCTTGTGACTTTCTTTGTTTTGAAGTCTATTTTATCTGATACAAGTACTGAAACTCCTGCTTTTTTCTTCCTACTAGTTGCATGAAATATCTTTTTCCATCGCTTTACTTTTAGTCTGTGTATGTCTTTGGGTTTAAAGTGAGTGTCTTGTAGGCAGCATATAGATGGGTCCTATTTTTTTATCCATTCAGTGACTCTATGTCTTTTGATTGGTGCATTCAGCCCATTTACATTTAGGGTGATTATGGATAGGTATGTACTCATTGCCATTGCAGGCTTTAGATCTGTGGTTACCAAAGGTTCAAGGGTAACTTCCTTACTATCTGAGAGTCTAACTTAACTCACTTAAGATGCTATTACAAACAGAATCTAAAGGTTCTTTTTTTGTTTTTTTTCTTCCTCCTTTTTCTTCCTCCTCCCTTCTTTATATATTAGGTATAATATTCTGTACTCTTTGTCTATCCCTTGATTGACTTTGGGGATAGCTGATTTAATTTTGCAGTTGCTTTGTAATTAACTGTTCTACTTTCTTTACTGTGGTTTTATGACCTCTGGTGACAGCTATTAAGCCTTAGGAAGACTTCCATCTACAGCAGTCCCTCCAAAATACACTGTAGAGATGGTTTGCAGGAGGTAAATTCTCTCAGCTTTTGCTTATCTGGAAATTGTTTAATCCCTCCTTCAAATGTAAATGATAACCTTGCCAGATAAAGTGTTCTTGGTTGGAGGCCCTTCTGCTACATTGCATTTAATACATCATGCCACTCCCTTCTGGCCTGTAAGGTTTCTGCTGAGAAGTCTGATGATAGCCTGATAGGCTTTCCTTTGTATTTGATCTTATTTCTCTCTCTGGTTGCTTTTAATAGTCTGTCCTTATCCTTGATCTTTGCCATTTTAATTACTATATATCTTGGTGTTGTCTTCCTTTGGTCTCTTGTGTTGGGAGATCTGTGCACCTGCATGGCCTGAGAGACTATCTCCTCCTCCAGATTAGGGAAGTTTTCAGCAATTATCTCCTCAAAGACACTTTCTATCCCTTTTTCTCTCTTCTTATGGTACCCTTATAATGTGAATATTGTTCCATTTGGATTGGTCCCACAGTTCTCTCAATATTCTTTCATTCTTAGAGATCCTTTTTTGTCTCTGTGTGTCAGATTTTTTGTATTCATCTTCTCTAATTTCTATTTCCTTTATCATCTCCTCCACCATTTCCAATCTGCTTTTAAAACTTCCTATTGTATGTTTCATTTCTGATACTGTGTTCCGTAATGATTGGATCTCCGACTGTAATTCCTCCCTGAGTTCTTGAATATTTTTCTGTACCTCCATGAGCATGTTAATGATTTTTATTTTGAAATCCCTTTCAGGCAGATTCATGAGGTCAATTTTATTTGAATCTTTCTCAGGGGTTGTATTCATATTCATAATTTTACTTTGAACCAGGTTCCTTTTGCATTTCATATTTGTATATAGCACCCTCTAGCACCCATAAGCTCTCCTCTCTGGATCTGCTCAGCCCCTGAAGAAATGTCAGGCATCATAGGGGATTGGTATTGGTGCTTGGGGGGAGGAAAGAGTTGTTTCCTGCTTCCCAGCTGCTGTGCCTGTCTCCACTGCCAGAACCAGTAGGCCAAGCACACAGGTATAAGCCTCTATGCTTTGTGTTTGTAGTTGCTGTAGACAGGGCTTCCCTCTGACCAGCCTATCGCCAGGGTAGGGTTTGGTGGTTTGCAAGACAGGTGGGGCTGCCTGGGAGAAAGGTGCAGTAGGCTGCTTATCATGGAGGGGGTCCTTGGAGCGGTGTATCCAGCCAGGGAGCTGGAGCTCCTAAAGATCGTGAAAGTTCCCAACCTGCTGGGCAGAGTGCACCCAGACAATTTTGTCCACCTGTCCTTTCTCCTGAGCAATAAGCTCTGTGCAATCCTTGCCCCTTTAGCAGCCCTCTTGCTGTTAGGAAGCCTCTCAGACTGCCTGCCTTTCTTTTGTCCCAGAGCATCCAGATATGAATTCCTACTTTCCACAAGTGGCTGGAATCTCAGTCTCTCCAGGTATTCTGCCTGTCTTAGCTTTCCAAACCCCTAATCATGAGAGTACCATGAAAATATGAAATGTAGGTTTGTGCTCCCAGATCAGATCTCTGGAGTTAGGTATTCAGCAGTCCCAGGCCTCTACTCCCTCCCTTCTCTGTTTCTCTTCCTCCCCCAAGAGAGCTGGGGTGGGGGAAGGGCTTGGGTCCCACTGGGCCACAGCTTTGGTACATTACCCTGTTCCTTGGGGTTTATTCCTTTCTCCAGGTGTATGCAGTTTGGCACAGTCCTCTTTCCTGTTGCTCTTTCAGGATTAGTTGCATTAGTTATATTTTCATATTATATTCGGTTTTAGGAGGAAGCCTCTGTCTCAGCTCTCACACTGCCATCTTTCTGTTGTTCTTCATTTTTGTCAAATCCAGAGTGAACTTGCCAGGAGCTGAAATCCTCTGGCACTGCAAGGGTGTTACAATAATCCAAGTGAGATGTGATGTTGGCTGGGCCAAAAGTGATCAGATACTCCAAGTTGAGCAGGCAGAATTTGGTGAAATATTGAATGTGGGTGGAGAGAAAGAAGAGCCAAGGCTGATCTCAAGATTTTGGCTTGAGTAATTTGAAATATGGAAGTGCCATAGAGAGGTGGTGGGAGGAGCATGTTTGGGGTATAGGGGCATACCCAGAACTAATTTTGGTTGTGTTAATAGGGAAGATAATCAGCTGGTAATGTAAATTTGGTATTTAAAGCCATAATACTGGATGAGATCATATAAGGAGAGAGTGTAGATACAGAAGAAATCTGGGGACTAAGTCTCAAAGTACTCTGTGATTTAGAGATAAAAGATACAAGGAGGAACCAAAAAGGAGTCTGAAGGGCCATCACATAGGTGGTAAACTAAAAGAATAGCATCCAATTAAAATATTTATTGAAGGAAAGATCACAAAATCCAACAAATACTCCTGGTTAGTCAAATAAACTGAAGACTGAGAATTGACCACTGGATATAAAAGTGTTATGTTATTAATCATGTCAACCAAAACAATTTTGGTGGAGAAATGGGTAGAAAAGTGTGATCGGAGTGGCCTCAAGGAGAATGGGTGGAAAGGAACTGGGAACATCAAATTTAGATAACACTTCCTCCTGTTTCTGTGAAAGAAAAAGAGCTGAAGACATGATCAATGAAGGGTTTTTAAAAGGTTGGAGATATTACAGCATGTATGGGCAGATGTAAAAAATTTTGGCAAAGAAGAAAAATTCATGAAACAGAAGAGACAGGAATTACTAGAGAATGTCCTCAAGAGGAGGAGGGGACTGAGATGTTGGGCACAAGTCGAGTGGTTAGCCATCTTAGATAGATGGTTCATGCATGGGATCAGGTAGACACTGGTGTGTAGGTGTGGTAGTGGGAGCATGTGGAAAGTCTGTGGATGTTTCTATTTTGTTAGTGAAGCAATGTCATCAACTGAGGGTGAGGACAGGGTTGGGAGTGTAAAGAGGTTTGAGGAAAAGAAAGGACGTATTGTAAATGTAATTATTGCCCTCATACCCTACTTAAACATCCTTTTAAATAGTAGAAAATTTAAAAACAGAATATTTTCATTGTAAAAGGTATGAAAAATTCAGATAAATGTGAAGTCCTCTGTGAATCCTGCTCTCTGGTTTCCACCCACCTACATAACTGTCAGAGAAAATTACTTGTTAGAATTACCTTTTAGACTACTGCTAGTTAGATTGTGTGAAACACTTTAGTAGCTCTTTCATAGCTTGAGAAGACACCAGCTAAATATGGTAAAACAGAAAGAGCACAACGTATAAAGAGTGTGGGCTCTGCAATCAGACAAAACTGGATCCGAACTGGGCTTCTCCATTCACTAGCTGTATGAGCATGGGTGAACTGCTTAGCTTCTTTGGGCCTTGGTTTTCTCATCACTGAAACAGGGATAATACCACTTTGCACAGCTGTGGTGAAGGTTAGAGAAAAATATATTTAAAACCCATATCCCAGTGTCTGTCACCTAATAAATAGTAGCAATTATTATTGATGATAATGAGCACTGGTAATAAATATGCTTAAGTGTACTCCTCCCCCTCCCTGTGATCCCAGTGATCCCAGGGGAATCTAAGAATTGTTAGACTTGGGACACTGGAGAGAATGAGTTGGCCTACCAACATTTCCCACAATTTCCCAACATGTCTGCGGAACATAGGAGAAATAGTTCCACAGCGCAGGTGCAACGCAGAAGGCGACGGAGGGTAGCATCGGCTCTTCATCACAGACCGCCGAGCCCACGGAGGGTATAGTCGGCCAACAGCCGGGCGCCTCCGGGGGCGGAGCTCACGCGGGGCTGACGTCACTACCAGGCGCCGGGCGCGCTCCGTTGGCGGCGGATTCGAATGTTCCAGTCGGGATCTCCGGGCCTGAGGGAGCGCTTGAGCGGCGGGGTTGTTCTGGTCGTCTCAGCGGGCGCGAGCCCCGGAGCCGTGCGGGGCGATCTCGGAAGCTAAGGCGGCTGGTGCTCGAGGGAGAGGATGGCTCTGTCAGCGACAGTCTCCCAGAGAAAGCGGATAAAGCGGAAGGCTCCCCGCGGCTTTCTAAAGCGCGTCTTCAAGCGGCGGAAGCCTCACCTTCGTCTGGAGTCCAGTGGCGACTTACTGGTGAGATTCGGCCTCTGGTGGGGCCGGGAGTGGGGCAGGAGGAGGTGGGGGAAACAACCCGGGCCTTCCTTTCGCCGCCCCCAGCCAGGACAGCTCTTTCAGGCCTCTGCTAAAGGCGCTTCCTGCATGACTAGGCAGGTTTGCCCCGTGCCGGCGTGTCGGCCCAGACTCCTGACGCTTGGTTGTACTGGGGCTCTCTGAAATGTAGGTGGGTTTTTTTTGTTTTTTGTTTTGTTTTAATCGGAGGCTACTAGCCTCATCAATTAAGGAGAAAACGAGGCTCCTGCTTATAGCTTCTAAACATCACTGTTGTGGAGCACGGTCAGGGGAAAAGTGTGAAAGATAGTCTTAAAATAGGTTTTGGAATTCAGGCTGGGTCATTTTTAACTGTTGGAAAAGGCGTTACTGCCGTGCGTTTTAAGTGCTTCCTCCTTGCCTTCCTCTTTTCCCCCCGTTTTTGCGTCGTTCATCAAACATATAGCTCTATTCTACTTTAGCTTATTATTTTTAATCCTGATCCAAAAGTTTATTTTTAAGCAGTGTGCTTTGAACTGTGTGTTCATTTTCCTAGACAACTAGAATGCCTGTTCAGTTTTTCAAGCCAAACCACTAATACTTTGACTCATAATACCTGCAGCATCATGGTCACCTAGTAAATAGCTACAACCGAACCACTGTGTAATATTTCTGTCTTGAAATAAATTCGGAGTGTTTGTGTTGAAGGTCTGGATCATACATCCCTTCAGCAGGATGAACACTGTTTCTCTAGGTTTAAACCATAGGCACCTCCTGTCCTGTCACAGAGCCCTTTGAGTAAAGGAGCAGTATAAGTGGGCACCTAATTACCAGGAGACAAGGTGAAAAATTGTGGATAAAAAGGAGGCATGTGGCATGGAGAGTGTCTTTGGAATGCATCATTCCGTCTGTTCTTAAGCTACATTGTTTTCTTCTTTACTGTCTCCCCATCTGTTGCCAACTTGCAGGGTTTCTCTCTCTCTCTTTTTTTTTTGGCTATATACTACTGTAGAATTGTCTTCACTCTTCCTTTATTTGGTTTCTGAAGCCAAAACTTTTTTTCCCCTTGGAAAAGTAGCCCTTCTAATATTTCCTGCTCTCCTTTTCTTGTCCTTTCTCAGACCCTGTAAGAAAATATATACTGTTTTGTGCACACCCCAGTCCCCTTTCCATGGTGGTAATAAAGGTGGAACAAGTGAGCTGGGTTAAAGTGAAATTGATTTGCAAAACATTTTTAGGTTATTTATTCTGGAGTTTTCACTGGTACTGGGAATCTAAATGGAGGGGGAGGAAATGTACCTGCTCAAGAGTTATCTAGGAGACTACCAGCTGGTGCAGAGTGTTTGGCAACAATCTCTTAAGTAGTCAGAATCCTCCTCCTGCCCCAAAGTGACCCAATGGCAGGTGGATTCTATTATGAAGCGGGATCCAGGTGGTAGCACAAAGGAGAGGTGAAATTCCAAACAGTTGCAGAAGTAGGGGAAAGGAAGTTCTTTTGGCCATTATCTGTTCCTTGTGTGCTTGTCTTTAGCTTTCATTGTATTCATTTCTTTTCCTTCGTCTTGTATATACCATGCATCACCCTGGTTTCTTGGCCTACAGTTTTCTGCTTGCCCTTGACACTTCATAATCTTACCCAGCAGGTGTCCCACATCGTCCACAAACTTTTCTACAGTTAAAGCAGTCAGTTTTTATCTCTTTTCTGGGCTTTGATAGTTTTAAGAGTGTGCATCAAACAATTTAGCTGTTGGGACTCTGACACTGTACTCTAAGAGTTTCGTATGTCAGTGTTGTCTCCCAGTATGTTGTCTTGCCAGTGGGTTTCAGCCCTGGGCAAGTTCACTAAAGATTCAATGTGCCAAAGAAAATGACAGTAAAGGGTTCTTGGGGTGAAAGGGTTAAAACCAACTATATTTCCATGGTGGCAGGTCAATCACTAAAATCCCGTTCACTCAGAGAAAGTCTGCATGCAGCAAGTTGGTTTCTGCCTCTGTGCCTCTGCCTGCACAATCGTCCCACGCAGCTGTGCGCTGGGCCTCTGTCCTCGGTGCTGCCACCACTCCAGCCTCTGCTCTGCTGTCCTGCAGTCTTGAAGCGATACCACTGTATCTCCCAGACCACAGGGCGGAGCTTATATAGAGTCAGTAGCAATGTATTACCCACACGTGTTTAGTGAGCAAGCCAACCAGGGCCAGGTGAGAATCTTGGCCACAGGAACTCTCATTTTATCCACAATGCTGTGCAGCCTTTTGAGGGGAAGGACGCTTACCAGTCTCCTTTTGTGCCTACCATTATCTTTAACAACAAAACGAATCAACTTTTATGCTCTCTTTTGTATATGATATTTCTTCTGCCTGAAGATGTCCTCACTCTACTCCACTTTGAAAACATCAATTTCAAAATTCAGTTTAAATGCCACTCTCAGTGAAGCCTTCCTTAATATTAGAAAGGGTCAACTTTATCTTCTTTTGTCGTCTATCATCACACATTGTCTTCAATTTCTTTATGAGTTTGGTTCTCCCATTGTACTAGCAACTTTGAATTGGGAACTTTTTGTGTTCCTAGTGTTTGTAATACCCGGAATATTCTGAGTGTACAGTTAATGCTGGGAATTCACCGTGTGTGTTGGGAATGCTTATATATATATATATGGATTGTTATTTCTAAACATTGTACTCATAATTTCCTTGTGTTCATAGTTATTCTACACTGACTTTTTGTTTTATGCCTCATTTAATTGTGTATCCCAGGGAGTACTAATGAGTACATCTGTTAATTTGAATAAATTGTTTAACTTTCTTGTGGTTCATTTAGTTTTTAGTTACCACTGAGGAATGCTCCTCAAATATTTGGGTGCTTATGGTTTATGTAAAACTCAAAAAGTGCTATGATGAAGGGAAGAGTAGGTCAGGCTGGCCTACTCTTTTGATTAGTTGAGACTGTGAAGAAATATATATTTGTTTGTAAATTATGTTTTGATTCACCTTTCAAGCAAACGAACCCCTTCCCCCCCCACAGTAAATTCATGATGGAATGGCTTATCTTCTTGAAATTTGAATATCTACATAATGCCTTAAACTTTGTTTTTATTCTGATCATTTAAATTTAAACCTTAGTGCTCTTGAGTGGCATCGCTCAGTTAACTGTTTATGACGGAAGAATGGGTTCCTTAAAAAAATGCTGTGAGATCAGAAAAAGTAATAGTAACTTATTTTAGTATCTATGGCTCATGCCCACGAAGAGAAAAGGACTTTCTATGTAGGTTAAGTGCATGAACCAAGTCTCAAAACAGAGTGTAGTTTATGTGGGATTGACTTAAAAACTTTTTTGCCTAATTTGGGGTATTGTGGAGGTATCTTTTGTTCATGCAACAATAATTATTGACTACCTGCTATATACTGGCCATGGGCTAAAGATCACTCGGGATACAATGTTGAGGAGATAGACATAGTTTTTGTCCTTAATACTATATCAAGGAGGACAGTGTGTGGTGATAGGAAGTTCAGGGTGCTATGGATCTACATAACCTTACGTACTGGTGGTGGAGGTGGGGGTTGGACTTCTCAGAGTTTACAAACCAGTAGAATGTCAGTAGGCTGGGTTGTGTTTGAATCCTGAAAGAAGGTCAAAAGACCTAGTATAGAACTGGAACCTGAGAAAAGTGAGGTGAAACTGGAAAAGCCTAGTCAAGTGGTGTTTAGTGTTAGGGAATTTATTCTGAGGGCATCTGGAAGCTATTTATCTTTAGAAATAGAAAATACAGATTAACAGAGGAAATTGTGCCGTATTATGGAATAGTTTTGTTGCAAAAGGAAATGGTGATAATCATTGAAAGCTTGAAATAAAATTGACATGGTATAATATAAAGAATTTGAATAGGGTGCTTTATCTCATAGTTTTTGTGAGAATTAAAGAAAACAGTACATCAAAAAAGTACCAAAAGAATATCTCCATCCATAAGTTCTTTTGTCTGATTAAATTTAAATTCCAAACTCCTATTTTCACCAGATATCACTAAAGCATTCTTAAACGTCTGTAACAATCAACTTAAGGTTTCTGCGTAATATAAGTAATTTAAAACACCACGTTACCTAGTTACTTACCATTTAATGAACTGTAGGGGAGTGATTGTGTGCAGTACAAAAGATAGTGAATTAGGTTTTGTGTATTGTTCTAACTGTAAGGACTGTGTACTAGTAAGTAAATGACCAAAGAGATTGTGTGTTTAAAGATAATATTTATTTGGATCTAAGTTGGTAGTGACTTCAGGTATCTGGTAGAAGCAAAGGATGGGGATGTTACCAATAATTTGAATAGAAGGGCACTAGATGTGATCTTGGACGGAGAATTGAGATAGGACTGCAGTTCACTTTACTTACATTCTCTTGCTTGAATTTTGTGCACTAGTTTAACTGTTTTCAAGATACGTGAATGTAGATTGAATAGCACTTTTTGGTTTGGGTGGTGACTTTTGAGTTAATTACTTAGCAAAATGCTCATGTACTTATTTAGATAGGTTAAATAATGATGTGTGTGTGTGTGTGTGTGTGTTAAGTAATATATATAGGTTGCTTATATGTAAAGCTTTGATTCTGTAAGAATATGCAAGAAATGGATAACCATGGATGACTGGTGGATAAAGTGGAAGAGGACTCTTTTTGACAATCTTTTTGTAGACTTTTTTGCTTTATATTTTTATTTTGCCATAATTACAGATACACAAGAAGTGGCAAAAATAATAGAGAATCCCTATATACCTTTAACCCACCTTCCCACAATGCTAACATCTCACATAACTACAGTCCTTTATGAACTTTTAAATTTTGTACTGTCCACTTAATGTATTTTAAGTAATTTCTTAAGAGCCTTAAAGATTATTAATAGTAAATATTATTTTGATATTGTTGGATGACAAGTAACTTGACATCTATACATATATTTTTCAATTCAGTAAACTTTGAATTTCAATTACTAAAGTTTTTGAATAGGTATTTCAAATTAAATTTCTGATTAAAAAATCTTTAGACCTTGGATTGTAGAACGAGAGATGATTAGCCTTAAATAGTTGTTTATATGTTTTGATTTAAAATTTTTGGGAACATTTAAATTACATTATAAATTTAAATTTAATTGTAATTGGAAGCAGGAATTTGTGATATGATTGTTCCAAATAAGTTTTGATATAATGATGCTTTACAGTGTTATTGGCTATGGCCTTTGTTAGCCTTACATAGTCTTGTCTCATATTTTGCAACAACTAAGTCTCTTTTGCAGGGAATCTAAGATGGACCCTATATTAAACCAACTTTTGTGTTCCTTTAAATAGAAGTTAATTGACTTAATCACAATAGTAAATAGTACAACATTAAACTTTGGGAGCTTTTATTTTTAAAAGTCATTATTTCAAAGCACCAATGTTTGAGTTTAAAATTCTTACTGAATTTTCTCTCTTAAAGATGCATTTGAACTGTTTGCTGTTTGTTCATCGATTAGCAGAAGAGTCCAGGACAAATGCTTATGAGAATAAGTGTGGAGTCATCAAAAAGGAGCATGTACAGGCTGCAGCAAAGGTAAATCCTACTTTCTTTTCTTGAGGAAGAATTATCTTAAAAAGTGTCACTGGTTCACCAGCTCTGCCTGATTTAGATTCCTTGCTCAGCTTTGTTAACGGGGTTGATGTTTTTGTTTTCATGTTAGTGGATTTTAATTATGGAGTTAGATTTTTTTTTTTTTTTACAATTTATTTTATTTTAGTATCATTAACTTACAATTACATGAGCAATATTGTGATGATTAAACTACCCCCTTCATCAGGTCCCCCCCACCAACCCTATTACAGTCACTGTCCATTAGTGTAGTGAGATGAGAATCACTACTTGTCTTCTCTGAGCTGTACAGTCCCCCCCGTCCCCCCCCACCCTATGTCTGCCAATCGTAATGCCCCTGGGCGGGAAGGGAGGGAGTTAGATTTTTTTATATGAATATTATAGATTACTGATAGACTCATGGCCACTGCTTTATTACCATTTAGGGGAAAATGAATGTTTGCTGTCTGATATGTAGTAGGCTATAATGTATAGCAAAAGTTTTATCACCTTGAAATTTATCAAAACTTTATTCTTGATCATTACAGTTTTCCTAATCACCTAAGTACTTGTTTTTCTAACATTGTCTTTGAGATTTGAGAGACTTATGAATCAAATCCCTTAAATAAGCAGAGGAGATGGCTTCTCACTGGTATTTCTTTATGATGTAAGAGTATGATGCCTAGGGCAGAATTTTTCCCAAATACATTCCCCAAATTATTTCCACTTGATGTTAATAGATGTCCCATCACGAAAAGCTTTGGGGGTCAGATTGGTTTAGATACCATACTATTCTTCCTTGAATAGTCTCAATGTATTAAATATAAAGAACTTGTTTCTGTAAGAATATGGAAGAAATTGGCAACCATGATTTACTTGGGGATGATGTGGGAGAGACATTTTTACAGTCTATTTCTTTGTAGAGTTTTTACTATTTTTCTATTTTGAAATAGTTTTAGACATGCAGGAGGTGCAAAAATAGAGTTTCCATGTACCTTTATTCAGCTTCCCACAATGCTAATATCTTTTTTATGTAACTATAATTATGTAAAGTTATGAAAGGTTATAAGAAGTATAGCAGTAAAGAAACTTGTTGAACTTCGTTTAATTTAGCATTTGGAAGTTCTCAGTATATAAACCACCTATCATTTTGTAGAGCAGAGAAGTACTGGCCTAGGGTATAGACCTATTTTTATCTTTGGTGGCCTTTGTGGAAGCCTAGAAATGTGCATGACCTGGCTTTTTTTAGGGGTTATAAAATCTCTTGCATTAGTAAGCATCCTAACAAATTTCTAAGTCAATGTATGTATTTTTCTGCAAGTAAAGCAAGGCTTAAGAGCTTGAAGCATGTATGTGTATATTTTAAATTTAGAGTTTGTTCGTTTTTATTAATAAATTATAAGCGTGTTTACCTAAAAGAACAGCTTTTTAAAAACAATTTGGTTATGTTCTGGTCTAATGATTCCTGTCTTTTATAACTAAAGATCTTGTTTTATTTCTGTCATGGGCTATATGTTTTGGAACTTGTCTACCTAACAAGTTTTCCAGTTTAACATGACTCGTCTAGGTAATGTAAGTCCAGTTAAAACATGAGAAACTTGGTGCTGGAGTGGATTTGTTTTGCTTTATGGTTGTTAAATACTTTGTTTATAATAGTACTTTAAGTTTTTTAACATTTTTTAACTTTCTGGACTACTAAATTGTCTGCAGATCTCAAGTTGGGAACCATTAATCTGGATACTTTTGGCTTACAGTAGAAGAAATTAACAAATGATCATAAAACTAGATTTTGAGAATATAGGCATGTTTCACATTCTTTGAGAGAAGTAGACTGAGAAGTCAAGACCAATTATAAGGCAAAAGATTCCCTAATCACCTTCCAAATTGATCTTACAAATTCAGTGTTGTGTATTATGCACATAGGACTATTTAACTTTTTGTTGAGGAATTATGTTTTATTTGCCATAGGTATAATATGAATCTTCATTTTTTTCCCCCTCACAGGTAATTCTAAAGAAGAGCAGAGGTTAGAAGTCAAAGAACACAATTTTGAAAATTACATGGTGTATTATTTTAGGTGGTGACAGATTGTGAAAGCACTTTTTACATTATCAGCTAATATTGTGTATTATTAAACTGTTGGTTAGTAGAGGTATGTGTGTATTTGTGTATTATTTTTTACCGGTAATGAAATATCTCAAGCATGTAGGACCGTGTAGCTTTTTTTTTTTTTGAGGCATTATGTTTCATTCATTTTAAGTGCCCTCTAGTTCATTTTATTTCTATTTTGTTGGTATTGTAAATGTTTTACATATCAAAAATGAAATCTTACTGCATGAAGTAGCTTGAAGAGAGATATTTCTTAAAATTTATCAGGATTTAGATTTAGCCACAACTAACTATGGAATCAATTTAATCTCTGAAGAAAGACAAAGTGCAGTGAAATCTAGGTACAGGTTAAGTATTTAACTCTTTAATGCCTTTGCATAAGCAATGTAATCTTCTTTTATGTTATGTAACTGTTCAACAGTAAACATCACCAAAAACTCATCTCCCTCCCTAAACCAAAAAAAGACTTAGGGGGTAAACTGACTTATTTTCCTCAAGGCGCATATATTTAATAGGTGGATATTTTATTTCCCTTAAGGAAGCCTTTAAAAATCTATTGCATATCACCTGGTAGTTACTATTTTTAACTTTTTATTTTGAAATAATTATAGATTGCAAAATAAAGTTGCAAAGATAGTACAGAGAGATCTCCACGTACTCTACATCCTATTTTTTCCCAGTGGTTACATCTTAGAAATTATAGTACAATATCAAAACCAGGAATTTGACATTAATATAGTGTGTATATAATTCTGTACCATTTTATCACATGTGTAGATTTGTGTACCCAGCACTACAATCAAGAGGGAGATCTATTTCATTACCACAAAGTTCTTTTTCATGTTGTCCTTTTATAAATTACACCGAGACTCCTATGGCCTCTTCCCACCTACCCTGCTCCCACTATCCCTAAGCCCTGGCAACCACTGATCTATTCTCCATCTCTATAATTTTGTCATTTTGATGGAATCATAGAGGTTATATGACTTCTGGGGATTTGCTGTTTTCACTCAGCATAACTTCCTTGACATCCATGAAGTTGTTGCATGTAGCAGTTTGTTCCTTTTTATTACTGAGTCATATTCCATGGTGTTTACCACAGTTTGTGTAACTGTTCACTCATTGAGGGGCATTTTGATTATTTCCAGTTTTGGCTGCTAACAAATAAAGCTGATATGAACAATTGTGTACAAGTTTTTATACAGATACAAGTTTTCATTTCACTGAGGTAAATACCCAGGATTGTGATTGTTGGACCAAATAGTAAATATATGTTTATTTTATTTATTTTTATTTTTATTTTTTATAATTTATTTTGGTATCATTAATCTACAATTACATGTGCAATATTGTGGTTATTAAACTACCCCCTTCATCAGGTCCCCCCCACCAACCCCATTACAGTCACTGTCTCAGCGTAGTGAGATGCTATAGAGTCACTACTTGTCTTCTCTGAGTTGTATAGCCCTCCTCATGCCCCCCCAACATTACATCTGCTAATCGTAATGCCCCTTTTTCCCTCTTATCCCTCCCTTCCCACCCTTCTTCCCCAATCCCTTTCCCTTTGGTAACTATTAGTCCATTCTTGGGTTCTGTGAGTCTGCTGCTGTTTTGTTCCTTCAGTTTTTTTCTTTGTTCTTATACTCCACATATGAGTGAAATCATTTGAGACTTGTCTTTTTCGGCTTGGCTTATTTCACTGAGCATAATACCCTCTAGCTCCATCCATGTTGTTGCAAATGGTAGGATTTATTTTCTTCTTATGGCTGAATAGTATATGTACGACATCTTCTTTATCCATCTACTGATGGACACTTAGGTTGCTTCCATTTCTTGGCTATTGTAAATAGTACTGCTATAAACATAGGGGTGCATCTGTCTTTTTGAAACTGGGCTGCTGCATTCTTAGGCTAAATTCCTAGGAGTGGAATTCCTGGGTCAAATGGTATTTCTATTTTGAGTTTTTTGAGGAACCTCCATACTGCTTTCCACAATGGTTGAACTAATTTGCATTCCCACCAGCAGTGTAGGAGGGTTCCCTTTTCTCCACATCCTTGCCAACATTTGTTGTTGTTTGTGTTTTGGATGTTGGCCATCCTCACTGGTGTGAGGCGATATCTCATTGTGGTTTTAATCTGCATTTCTCTGATGATTAGCGATGTGAAGCATCTTTTCATGTGCCTATTGGCCATCTGAGTTTCTTCTTTAGAGTAGTGTCTATTCATGTCCTCTGCCCATTTCTTAATTGGATTATTTGCTTTTTGTTTGTTAAGGTGCATGCGTTCTTTATATATTTTGGATGTCAATCCCTTATCAGATATGTCATTTATGAATATATTCTCCCATACTGTAGGATGTCTTTTTGTTCTACTGATGGTGTCCTTTGCTGTACAGAAGCTTTTCAGCTTGATATAGTCCCAGTTGTTCATTTTTACTTTTGTTTCCCTTGCCCGGGGAGATATGTTCATGAAGAAGTCACTCATGTTTACCTCCAAGAGATTTTTGCCTATGTTTTTTTCTAAGAGTTTTATGGTTTCATGACTTACGTTAAGGTCTTTGATCCACCTTGAGTTTACCTTTGTGTATGGGGCTAGACAGTAGTCCAGTTTCATTCTCTTACATGTAGCTGTCCAGTTTTTCCAACACCAGCTGCTGAAGAGGCTGTCATCTCCCCATTGTATATCCAAGGCTCCTTTATCAAATATTAATTGACTGTATATGTTTGGGTTAATGTTTGGATTTTCTATTCTGTTCCACTGGTCTGTGGGTCTGTTTTTGTGTCAATACCAAATTGTCTTGATTACTGTGGCTTTGTAGTAGAGCTTGAAGTCAGGGAGCATGATTCCTCCTGTTTTATTCCTCCTTCTCAGGATTGCTTTGGCTATTCGGGGTCTTTTGTGGCTCCATATGAATTTTAGAATTATTTGTTCCAGTTCATTGAAGAAAGCTGTTGGTAGTTTGATAGGGATTGCGTTGAATGTGTAGATTGCTTTAGGTAGTATAGCCATTTTGACAATATTTATTCTTCCTAGCCAAGAGCATGGGCTGCATTTCCATTTGTTAGTGTCCTCTTTAATTTCTCTTATGAGTGTCTTGTAGTTTTCAGAGTACAGGTCTTTCACTTCCTTTGTTAGGTTTATTCCTAGGTATTTTATTCTTTTAGATGCAAATGTGAATGGAATTGTTTTTCTGATTTCTCTTTCTGTTACCTTATCGTTAGTGTATAGGAAAGCAACAGATTTTGGTGTGTTAATTTTGTATCCTGCAACTTTGCTGAATTCAGATATTAGTTCTAGTAGTTTTGGAGTGGAGTCTTTAGGGTTTTTTATGTACAGTATCATGTCATCTGCAAATAGTGACAGTTTGACTTCTTCTTTACCAGTCTGGATGCCTTGTATGTCTTTGTTTTGTCTGATTGCCGTGGCTAGGACCTCCAGTACTATGTTGAATAACAGTGGAGAGAGTGGGCATCCCTGTCTTGTTCCCGATCTTAGATGAAAAGCTTTCAGCTTCTCGCTGTTAAGTGTGATGTTAGCTGTGGGTTTGTCGTATATGGCTTTTATGATGTTGAGGTACTTGCCATCTATACCCATTTTGTTGAGAGTTTTAATCATGAATGGATGCTGAATTTTGTCAAATGCTTTTTCAGCATCGATGGAGATGATCATGTGGTTTTTTTTCTTCTTTTTGTTGATGTGGTAGATGATGTTGATGGATTTTCGAATGTTTTACCATCCTTTCATCCTGGGATGAATCCCACTTGATCATGGTGTATGATCCTCTTGATGTATTTTTGAATTCGGTTTGCTAATATTTTGTTGAGTATTTTTGCATCTACGTTCATCAGGGATATTGGTCTGTAATTTTCTCTTTTGGTGAGGTCTTTGCCCGGGTTTGGTATTAGAGTGATGCTGGCTTCATAGAAAGAGTTTGGAAGTATTGCCTCCTCCTCTATTTTTTGGAAAACTTTAAGGAGAATGGGTGTTATTTCTTCTCTATATGTCTGGTAGAATTCAGAAGTGAATCCATGAGGTCCGGGGGTTTTGTTCTTGGGTAGTTTTTTGATCACGGATTCAATTCCGTTGCTGGTGATTGGTCTGTTTAGTTTTTCTGTTTCTTGCTTGGTCAGTCTTGGATGGTTGTATTTTTCTAAGAAGTTTTCCATTTCTTATATGTTTTGCAGCTTGTTAGCATATAGATGCTCATAATATTCTCTTATAATTCTTTGTATTTCTGTGGGGTCCATCGTTATTTTTCCTTTCTCTTTTCTGATTCTGTTTATGTGTGTAGATTCTCTTTTTCTCTTAATGACTCTGGCCAGGTTTATGTATTTTGTTTATTTTTTCAAAGAACCAGCTCTTGGTTTCATTGATTTTTTCTATTGTTTTATTCTTCTCAATTTTATTTATTTCTTCTCTGATCTTTATTATGTCCCTCCTTCTGGTGACTTTGGGCCTCATTTGTTCTTCTTTTTCCAACTTCAGTAATTGTGTCTTTAGACTATTCATTTGGGAATATTCTTCCTTCTTTAAATAGGCCTGGATTGCAATATACTTTCCTCTTAGAACTGCCTTTGCTGCGTCCCGCAGAAGTTGTGGCTTTGTGTTGTTGTTGTCATTAGTCTCCACATATTCTTTGATTTCTGTTTTGATTTGGTCGTTAACCCATTGATTAATTAGGAGAATGTTGTTAAGGCTCCATGTATTTGTGAGCCTTTTTGATTTCTTTCTGAAATTTATTTCTAGTTTTATACCTTTGTGATCTGAGAAGTTGTTTGGTAGGATTTCAGTATTTTTGCATTTAGTGAGGTTCTTTTTGTGGCCTAGTATGTGGTCTATTCTGGAAAATGTTCCATGTGCACTTGAGAAGAATGTGTATCCTGCTGCTTTTGGGTGCAGAGTTCTGTAGATATCTGTTAGGTCCATCTGTTCTAGTGTGTTGTTCAGTGCCTCTGTGGCTTTACCTATTTTCTGTCTGGTTGATCTGTTCTTTGGAGTGCGTGGTGGGTTGAAGTCTCCTAACATGAATGCATTGCTGTCTATTTCCTCCTTTAATTCTGTTAATATTTGTTTCACATATGCTGACGCTCCTGTGTTGGGTGCATATATATTTATAATGGTTATATCTTCTTGTTGGACTGACCCCTTTATCATTATGTAATGTCCTTCTTTATCTCTTGCTACTTTCTTCGTTTTGAAGTCTTATTTTGTCTGATACAAGTAGTGCAACACCTGCTTTTTTCTCTGTGTTGTTTGCATGAAATATCTTTTTCCATCCCTTCACTTTTAGTCTGTGTATATCTTTGGGTTTGAGGTGAGTCTCTTGTAAGCAGCATATAGATGGGTCTTGCTTTTTTATCCATTCTGTTACTCTGTGTCTCTTGATTGGTGCATTCAATCCATTTACATTTAGGGTGATTATTGATAGATATGTACTTATTGCCATTGCTGGCTTTAGATTCGTAGTTACCAAAGGTTCAAGGGCTGCTTATTTACTATTTAAGAATCTAACTTAACTTTCTTGTTAAGTTATTGTGAACGCCGTCTGATGTTTCTTTATCTCTCCCTTCTTAGTCTTCCTCCTCCATTCTTTATATATTAGGTGTTTTATTCTTTGCCTTTAATTAGTATTTGGATGGTCTGCTTTCTTTGCTATGATTTTATTTTCTCTGGTGACATCTTTTTAGCCTTAGGGGTGCTTCCCTCTAGAGCAGTCCGTTTAAGATATCCTGTCGTGGTGGTTTATGAGGGGCAAACTCTCAACTTTTGCTTGTCTGTAAATTGTTTAATCCCTCCATCATATTTAAATGATAATCCTGCTGGATACAATATTTTTGGTTCGAGGCCCTTCTGTTTCATTATGTTAAATATATCATGCCATTCTCTTCTGGCCTGTAAGGTTTCTGTTGAGAAGTCTGATAATAGTCTGATGGGTTTTCCTTTGTAGGTGATTTTTTTTTCTCTGTCTACCTTTAATACTCTATCTTTGATCTTTGCCATTTTAATATGTGTCTTGGTGTTTTCTTCTTTGGGTCCCTTGTGTTGGGAGATCTGTGGGATTCCGTGGACTGCGAGACTATTTCCTTCCCCAGCGTGGGAAAGTTTTCAGCAATCATTTCTTCAAAGACACTTTCTATCCCTTTTTTTCTCTCTTCTTCCTCTGGTAGTCCTATAATGAGAATATTGTTCCATTTGGATTGGTCATACAGTTCTCTTAATATTCTTTCATTCCTAGAGATCCTTTTATCTCTCTCTGCCTGAGCTTCTCTGTATTCCTGTTCTCTGATTTCTATTCCATTAACATTCTCTTGCATCTCATTCAGTCTGCTGTTAAGCCCGTGGATGGCTTGTCTGATTTCTGTATTGTCTTTCCTGACTTCCCTCACTTCCTACCTCAGCTCTTGCATATTTCTCTGTAGATCCGTCAGCATGGTTATGACTTATTCTGAATTCCTTTTCAGAAAGACTGTGCATGTTCATCCCTTCAGGTTCCCTCTGGGGTTGTCTGGCTGATCTTTGTCTGGATCATATTCCTCTGTGTTTTCATGGCTATAGAAGTGGTTGTTGGTAGTTGCCATGTATGTCCGCTGGGCTCTTTAAGAGTTTAAAAAGAAAAAAAAAAAAAAGGAAAAAAAAGGAGAAAAAGAAAAAAAAGAAAGAAAGAAAAAATAGAAAAGAAAAAAAGAGAAGAAAAAACAAAAAACAAAAATACTCCCACCAGGAGTGGATTCCTCGGGGATGCTCTAGGTGGCCCTGTTGCTCCAGTATTCCACAACTGTGGCTGTGCTGCTCCACAGGGCCCTTTATATCTTTGGCCGGGGTAGGAACGAATGGGAGGCTGTTGATATCTTGGGAAGTCTAAGTGTGGCCACCCTTTCCCAGTCGCCAGCTAAGGGGTCTGAAGCTCCCTAGGACTCCCAGCCTCCTGCGCTGAGTGTGCTGGGGCGATCTGTCCCCTCCGCTGGGCTCCTGTCTCTTTAAGATCACTGAAAAAAGTGCGCGCTTTTCATTTTTTTTTTTTCCTTCCCGGGAGCCGGCTGCAAGCACCCTGGCGCGTTCCCCGCTCAGATTCTGCACCCTCTGTCTCTCCAATCTCCGCTACACTGCGCGATGTGAGTCAGCGCTCCCCGTGCAGATCGCCAGGGCTGGTTATTTCGCGGGCCTGTACTTCCACTCCCTCCTGGCTCTGAATCCTCTCCTCCCGCCGGTGTGCTGGGTTGGGGGAGTGCCTGAGTCCCGCTGGGTCGCGGCTTTGTATCTTACCTGCCTCGCGGGGTGCCGAGTCCTCTCAGGTGTTGCTGTATGCTTTCCTGTGTATTCTGGTCTGTCTTTTAGGAATAGTTGCATTTGCTGTATTTTCATAGATAAATATAGTGTTGGGAGGAGATTCCTGCTGCCCTGCTTATGCCGCCATCTTCCCAGAAGTGTGATATATATGTTTAGTTTTAACAAAGAAATAGCTGAGCAGTTTTCCAGAGTGGCTCTACCATTTTGCATTTCCATTAGCAGTTTGAGAAATCTTTCTTCACATTCTCACAAACATTTTGCTATTTTTTATTTTAGTTCCCATAGGAATGTGTCTTATCATGGTTTCTAATTTTAATTTGCATCATGTACTAATGATGTCTGTTTTCATATGTGCCATCATTTTTTTCTTTGCAATCCATTTTTTCTCTTCAGTAAAGTGTCATTTCTTTTTGCCTATTTTCTTTTTGGATATTTTCTTAATGCTTAATTTTGAAAGTTCTTTATTCTATTTCTGAGGGCATTTGTCATACATGGTTTGCAGATATTTTCTATTCTACTGCATGCCTTTTATTCTATTAACAGGGTCCTTTTGAAGATCAGCTTTTTAATTTTAATGAAGTCCTATTTTTCTTTTCATTCTAGTGAGTGCTGTAATGTTTAAGAATTGTTCACCAAGCCCTAGGTCCTGAATATTTTCTCTTATTTTTAACAAATTTTATAGTTTGTTTTACATTTAAATGTTGGATCCATTTTCAGTTAACTTTTGCATAGGATGTGAGGTTTAGGTCAAGATTCATTTTTCTTGTGTGTGTTTATGAATAATTGTTTCAGCACCATCTTTTTTGGAAAGGCTCTTTTCCTCCGTTGAGTTTCTGTTGCACTTGTATCATTAATCTGTTGTTCGTAGTTGTGTGGACTGCTCTGGGTTTTCTATATTCCATTGATGTGTTTCAGTCCCTCCCCCAATAACATACATAGCCTTTATGACTGTGGCTAAATAATTGGTCTTGAAATCAGGTAATTTCGCATGGTTGTTTTTCAGAATTGTTTTGGCTTTTCTAGTTTCTTTGTCTTTTCATGTACATTTTAGAATAATCTTGTTTGTAGGTACAAAAAAATCTCACTGGAATTTTTTTTTTTACAATTTATTTTATTTTAGTATCATTAACCTACAATTACATGAGCAATATTGTGATGATTAAACTACCCCCTTCATCAGGTCCCCCCCACCAACCCCACCACAGTCACCGTCCATCAGTGTAGTGAGATGAGAATCACTACTTGTCTTCTCTGAGCTGTACAGTCCCCCCCGTGCCCCCCCACCTTATGTCTGCCAATCGTAATGCCCCATTTACCCTCTTATCCCACCCATCCCGCCCTTCTTCCCCAGTCCCATTACCTTTGATAAATGGTAGTCCATTCTTGGGTTCTGTGAGTCTGCTGCTGTTTTGTTCCTTCAGCTTTTTTTTTTTTTTGTTATTGTTGTTGTTGTTCTTTGTTCTTATACTCCACATATGAGTGAGATCATTTGGTACTTGTCTTTTTCGGCCTGGCTTATTTCACTGAGCATAATACCCTCCAGCTCCATCCATGTTGTTGCAAATGGTAGGATTTGTTTTTTTCTTATGGCTGAATAATATTCCATTGTGTATATGTACCACATCTTCTTAATCCATTCATCTACTGATGGGCACTTAGGTTGCTTCCGTTTCTTGGCTATTGTAAATCACTGGAATTTTGATAGGAATTACATTAAATATGTTTATCAATATGGGGAGAATTGACATCTTTACTAGAATCTTCCAATCCAGGGATATGGAATATTTCTACATTTATTTACATAGTTGATTTCTTCATCATTGTTTTGTAATTTTTACTTTTATCGTTTACGTTCTGTTTAGGGAACTTCCTTGTTTTTCTTTTAGGGTTGGTTTGCTGGTGACAAAGTTTCTCAGTTTCTTTAATCTGAGAATGCCTTGATATCCACTTAATTCTTGAAGCAAATTTTTTAGCTGGCTGTAGAATTCTTGGTTAACAGTTCTTTTAGCGCTTGAAAAATGTATCAGTTCTTTCTAGCTTCCATGCTTTTTGATGAAACTGCTGAAATTCAAAATGTTTTTCTTACATAGGTAATGCATTATTTCTCTGGCTACTTTCAGGATTTTTCTGTCGTTTTTTAGAAGTTTGACTATGATGTGTCTTGGCACAAATTTCTTTGGTGTATTGTGTTTGGAGGTCACTCTGAATCTGTGTTTATTGCCAGATTTGGAAAAATTTTAAGCCTTTGTGTTTTTGAATACTTTTGGCTGCATTTCCTTTCTCCTCTCCTTCTGGGTCCATGAAGACACAAATGTAAGGTTTTTTTTTTTTAAGTTCCATAAATTCCTGAGGCCTGTTTTTTATTATTGTTTTTTGGCCTATTTTCTCTTGTTTAAATTGGGTAATTTCTATGTTCTAATTTGCTGATTGTTTCCTCTGTTACCTCTGTCTTCCCCATTCTGTTGACCCACTGAGTTTTTGTTGGTTAGTTCTCAAAGCTCCATTTAACTTCTATATCTTTGCTGTGACTTTCTATTTTTTTTTCATTTGTTTCAAATAACGAAGTGCCCTCCCCTTCCCAACTAGGATGGTATTAGCAAAGGCCTCGTGGGAAACCTGAACTCTCACCTCTGCCCAGCAGTAACAATTTGTAATTACTCATACATATTTTATGATGGCTGCTTTGAAATCCTTGTCTGATGATTCTAACATATGCCATCTTTGTGTTGACATTTGTTTTTTATTCAGTTTGAGATCTTAATTGATTTTTGGTATGATGAGTGATTTTTGATTGAAACCTTTTTTTATTAGTAAAGGTTTTCCTTTCTAGTTTTCAGCAATCTTGCTGATTAATTTCCCTAGGCTTTTGTTTTTACTTTTTCATTTGTCTTCCTTTTTATTCTGTTTGAAGTTCCTGAATTTACTGAAATGGTAGGATGGTATCTTTCATCAGTTTTGGAAGTTTCTTGGTTGTTTCTTTTCAAATACTGGTTCTGCTGCATTATCTCTTTCCTTTTCTGGGATTCCAAATATGTGTTATTATTACCCTACTGACTATACCCCATGTACGTATCTCTTACACTCTTCTATATTTTACATTAAACTTTTACTGTTTCAGTTTGGATAGTTCTGTTTACTTTTTGTCTTTTCTGTTTCATCTGCTTGGAAATCCATCTAACAGGTTCTAAATTTCAGATAATTTCTTTTCCCCAGTGAAGGCCTGCATTTGATTCATCCGAAATTCTTAATTAAAAAAAAAAAATCTGTCTTGCTTATCCTTTCCTCTGTTCTCTTGCACATACTATTTTTTAAGTAATTGTCAATGAATTCCAGTATTTGGGTTATCTGTTTTGTCACTTTTTTTTTTATCTATTTTTCTTTTGGTATCATTAATATACAATTACATGAGCAACATTGTGGTTACTAGATTCCCTCCATATCAAGTCCCCACCACATACCCCATTTCAGACACTGTCCATCAGTGTAGTAAGATGCTATAGAGTCACTACTTGTCTTCTCTGTGCTATACTGCCTTCCCCCATGTCCTACATTATGTGTGCTAATCGTAATGCCCCTTATTTCCCTTCTCCTTCCTTTCCCACCCACCCTCCCAGTCCCTTTCCCTTTGGCAACTATTAGAGTCTGCTGCTGTTTTGTTCTTCGGTTTTTTCTTTGTTCTTATACTCCACAGATGAGTGAAATCATTTGATATTTGTCTTTCTCTGCCTGGCTTATTTCACTGACCATAATACCCTCTAGCTCCATCCATGTTGTTGCAAATGGTAGGATTTGTTTTCTTCTTATGGCTGAATAATACTCCATCGTGTATATGTACCACATCTTTATCCATTCATCTACTGATGGACACTTAGGTTGCTTCCATTTCTTGGCTATTGTAAATAGTGCTGCAATAACCATAAGGGTGCATATGCCTTTTTGAAACTGGTTGGTTGTCTTTTGGATGGTGGCCATCCTAACTGGTGCGAGGTGATAGCTCATTGTGGTTTTAATTTGCATTTCCCTGATAATTAGCAATGTGGAGCATCTTTTCATGTGCGTGTTGGCCATCTGAATTTCTTCTTTGGAAAAGTGTCTGTTCATATCCTCCACCCATTTTTTAATAGGGTTAGTTTTTGTTTGTTGAGGTGTGTGAGTTCTTTATATCTTTTGGATGTTAACCCCTTGTCAGATATCTCATTTACAGATACATTCTTCCATACTGTAGGATGCCTTTTTGTTCTGTTGATAGTGTCCTTTGCTGTACAGAAGCTTTTTAGTATGCTGTAGTCCCATTTGTTCATTTTTTATTTTGTTTCCCTTGCCCAAGGAGATGCATTCAGGAAAAAGTTGCTCATGTTTATATTCATTTTGCCTATGTTTTCTTCTAAGAGTTTTATGGTTTCATGACTTACATTCAGGTCTTTGATCCATTTCAAGTTTACTTTTGTGTATGGAGTTAGACAATAATCCAGTTTCATTCTCTTGCATGTAGCTGTCCAGTTTTGCCAACACCAGCTGTTGAAGAGGCTGTCATTTCTACATTTATATCCATGGCTCCTTTATTGTATATTAATTGACCATATATGCTTGGGTTTATATCTGGGCTCTTTTGTCTGTTCCATTGGTCTATGGGTCTGTTCTTGTGCCAGTACCAAATTGTCTTGATTACTGTGGCTTTGTAGTAGAGCTTGAAGTCAGGGAGCATACTCCCCCCTGCTTTATTCTTCCTTCTCAGGATTGCTTTGGCTATTCGGGGTCTTTTGTGGTTCTTGTTACTTGTTTTTACTCTTAGTTTTTGTTCACGTAGTCCTGTCTTTTGGCATGCCTAGAAAATGTAGCTCAAATGACAGATACTTCCTTTTAAAGAAGTTCTCCAAAGAGGGATCATTCTTTCCTCCATTATGCAGACAGAGTAATGGGTGATAACCTTAATGTAACCAGTGCCTATGTTAATCTGCTGAGTTGTAGTTCTGAAGAAACTCAATTCACCTCTTGTTTACCTTTGGCCTCCAGGTGTTTTAACTTGGAGGTTGATATGTTTTTTTTGTGGCCCTTCTGGCATGTACTGAATGCTAATCTTGGACACATGAGAATGCCAAATACTATGCTTCATTTTTAAGTCTTTTCCATAGAGAAAAGAATTCTTTAAGTGTCCTGAAGGAAAAAGTGACCTTGTAATTGAAAGTCCATGGTCTCCATCAAAAGCTCTGCTACAATAGCCTGAAATCTCACCCTCCTTCCCTTATTTAGAATTAGCAAATTCCTCAGTGGTAAAGTCAGCTGCAAATACTGGCTCACTTCTTTAAAGTTCTTCCCTATAGAGTCTTAGTTCTTCCATTTCTTGGTTGCCTTAGCAGATTTCACCTGTCTTCACATAAATGGCTTCTGTATATTATCTCATTTTTTTTGTTCTTAGAACACTGGTTGGCCAAATTTACTCCAACTAGGGTGACCATCTGTTCCAGTTTGTCCAACTGTACCAGTTAAGCACTAAACGTATTGCATCCCAGGAAATTCTTCATTAATGGGCAAGCTGAGACAGTTGGTCATCCTAATTCCAAGCCATGCAGAAACAGAAATAACTTTGACATGAAACTATTATATAGAAAGGTACTTTTAATAAAACATGTGAAGATGACTGATTTTCACAATGAGGTATGTTAAAATTATTTACTTCAAAATTGTTACAGCCAATATCTTCATAAGACTGTTCCAGGAAAATGTAAATAATTGTTTAGGAATTATGCCTACTGGAGATTTTAAAAGACCATTTAATCATTATCTTGTTAACTGTTATAAGCAAAAGTTGGCAAAATTGTTGGTTTTGTTATTGAAATATTTTTAAGTGAATTTTTCTTCCTAGAGTTGGAGTTGTTTTATACAATCTCTAGCTTTGTTCTCTCCATTTTTAAGTTTATCTCTTGACTCTAAAAATTTTGTCTATTGATAGAAAACTTGTGTGTCCAAGTAATAATTCAAGCTGGCAGGATATATTCTGTATTAAGGCAATGACATCAGTGCTCTGGTGAATTCATAGTTAATGCGCACCACAGAAAAGTGAGGTTGAGGCACACTTTATGCTCTTGGGGACAAAAAGTTTACTTAACTCAAGAAGTAACTTGTTTCATTTGTAGACACTATATCTTGATCTTCCTTATGTTGTACTGGTATTTAAGGTTTGTCCACTAAATAATTCTACAAGGCAGATGTTTCTCTTTATTAATGGAGGTATAAATTTTTAAGACTAGATTATCAGGTACATGATACATTCTTTGGGCAATTATCTGCCTTGTGATAGCTCTTGTGCTGTCTTAAATTATACAGTTGACCCTTGAATACATGGGGACTTGGGAGCACTGACATCTCACACAGTTGAAAATCTGTGTCTAACTTTTGACTCGCCTAAAACTTAATTACTAATATCCTGCTGTTGACTGGAAACCTTACCTGTAACACAGTCAATCAATGCATATGTTATATGTATTATATACTGTATTTTTAAACTAGAGGAAAGAACATGATTTTACTAAAATCATAAAAGAAAGTACATTTGCAGTATCATTGAGTGGATCTGTACAGTTCAAATCTGTGTTGTTCAAGGGTCAACTGTATTAGTTTATATTTTTTATTTTAGTTGTCTATTCATTATTTTGCCAAGTCAAGCATAAGCTCTTCTAGTACAAGGGCTTTTAATTCTTTAATTCCTCAAAGCCCAGTTACAAATTTTTATTTAATCTTCAGTACAACGACTGGATTTTCTTGATGGAGGTATAGTTTCAATTTTTCTAGTTACATGTGGCCATTAGTAATGCATCTTTATATACATTCATGATCTTACTAAACTCCAAGGTAATCATGAGGAAATAACGTTGCTGCATGTTTTAAGAAATCTGGATGACTGTTTCAATCCTGCCGCTAACTACACTTAAGCAAAGTAGTTTCAGTTTCTTCCTTTATAAAATAAAGGATTTGACGGCAATAGTTTCTAACATCCCTTCTAAGTCCTCAAAAAAAAAAAAAGACTTCTGGTTTCTGAGAAAGCTAACATGGAGAATGTTCTTCTATTTGGGTGTATTAGAGCTCATATTGTCTTAAATCCAAGAATTGCACGTGATTATAAGACTTCTGAGCTCCCTTGTAGCTTTATTTTTGCTTGCATTAAGAGCCCAAAAGAGAAACTTACTGATAACTTTTCTTAAATTTGTTGCAGTTAGTTTTTTCTTATGTTCTCTTTGCATTTCTAATTCTTCCCCTCTGATTTTCTTTGGAAAATCTTATACTGAAAGTAAGCTTTTTAGAATTAAGATTCACATTGAAATTACTCTTGATTTATCTAAGGCTACATACAATAAGGAGAGGAAAACTGCGGGTGATAGATGTTTTAAAGATACATCTTGGTGAAGTTGGGATAGTTTTGTCTTGTATACTTAAATTTTATTTTAAAACATTTCTAGTCGTCACAGCAATATATTTTAAAAGAAAAATGGCCTACATCTCTAAAGCCTTATCTTGAGGATTCTTTTTGGACTCAAGAGTCACCAAGATCTCTTCTTTTGTGTCTACAGCAGCATTGCCTAGAGACTATACTCCTAGGTGGAGAGTATCTGGGATTGGTATATTGAACTCATAACTAGGAAATCAGCTGGGGAAAGCAGTCTGTGTTCAGATTGGAGGGATTTCATTAGTAGGCCATCTATAAAGGGTAGAATAACCAGATATCTTAAACTGGTGGCCCAGGTGCTATATTTGGCCTAAAGAGAAGTTTTGTTTGACTCACATAGTTTTCTAAAAATTATATTTTAAAATTAAATTTCACATACAAATGTAATTTCTGGCCTTTTTTTTTTTTTGAAAAACTGGATGGAATGGCAATAATATATCCACAACAGTTCAATCTAAATAGCTTCTCCCTTCGTATGAAGAAATTTTCTGGTTCACTGTTTAGTCAGGCCTGCTTTACTTGTAAACTTCTACACCTCTGTAGGCATTTGAGTTACATTCTTTTGAAAACTTAAAAATTGGCTTTTCTCTTGACCTTCTTGGCCAATTTTAGTGGCGTGCTATAGCCAGGACCCAGTTATATCCTCTTTCTTAGTGTGGTGTTTTCCAGTATTTTTTCAAGTTTCTGGTAGCAGTTTGTACCTTTGGTTCCAAAGCTTGCTCAATTACAAGTCCGATAGTGGCAGCCAGGTCGTTAAAGAAGCAGGTCTTGGGCAGTAGTGCAGGGCAAAGTAAACTTACCCAAGTATATCTCCTATTAATGTCATCTCCCATCTGAAAGAAGCTCAGGTTTCTTAAGATTTCCTATATCTATGCAACTTGGATTAAAACATGTCCAATTTGCAATTTCCCAAGGAAGTGTTTTAGCCTTTCTGAATATAGCACACAGATAATAGTTATATATAAGATTTGCTTCAGCTCCAAAGGGGCCTTCTCAAACTACTTACCTCAGTGTTTATCCTTTATGGTGGTGTGTCAGGAACCATAAAAGCACAGTTATTTGTCTGGCACTCCATACATTGCATCCTGACTCCAAGAGTTTGACAGGCATGGTGAAAGTGCACTCTAGACTTAGTTCTAGGGAGTCTCCTAGAGGCATCTGTTACTAAACTTGAGATTTGGAATTCTGGATGATAGCCCTGCAAAACATACTACCAGGCCTTCACTCAATTACATATTTGTGGATTGAATGAATGATAGAAGCTAAAAACTGATCCTTTTTGGCCTTATGTTGCCATGTCACATTCAAAGAAACAAACCTGTCTTCAAAAGTTTTGAAGGCTAATGCAGATGGTAACTCTAGTCTTTCTTAAAGGCACAGGATAGGGTTTACTCTAACATTTCGCCCAGAAACTTCTAAAGTTTTTCTTCAGATTGATTTCCCTTTCCCTACTTAGGAAATTTGCTAAAAATTCCTGCTTTTACTCTGTCTAGAGTACTGTTACCACCATTTTTCTCTAGTGTTTAATAGCTCTTCCTCTTCCCCTGCGCAGAAACTTCAGATACCCTAACTGTTGTGAACACAGGACCCTCCATGTCTGGTGCTGCCCCCATCTCACATCCTTTCTAAATGTAAGTTCCCTGTCAAGATTGCTCTCATGAGTATCAGCTATCTTGTGAATGAGTGAGTAAAACTGTTCACTTTATTACATGTTAAAGGAATCTTGAATGAAGGAAATTCAGTGTGTTTCTTACCTTGTTCCCCTTCAAATCTCTTTCATCCATCCAAAATGGCTTGAGAGGCCTGAGGGATGAAATAGTATGGGATATATAAAGTAAATTTGATACCTGGGCAAATCATGACAGTAAAACTCAGAAGACACCCTTATTTGTCTGATAGTTGAGGAATTTAGTCCTTACTGATGTTATTTATAACTATTCAATTAAATCACAAGTCAGGAAACTAAGATTCAGAGAGAAGTAACTCCTCATAATCATGCTCAAAATTGCCTGTGGTGAATAATTTTCATGTAGACAAAACGGCTGAAGATAAAGGTCTTGGTGAGTCTTGAGATCTGGGTGATGTGAAATCACTGGGATTTATTTTAATAGAACCACAGACTATTGGGATGGTAGTATTATAATGAAACATCACCTAGCCTAATCCTTAAATTTGTAAACTTGGGGGTCAATGGTAATTAAAATGGAATTGTGACCTAGTCTTTACATTTTCAGAAATTTACATGAGGTTAAATCACGACTAGGATATAATGGTGTAAAGAAAACTGTGTGTAAAAATACATGTTTATGATGAAAAGAGGCTATTCTAAAGCTACTGTTTGGGATTTCAGTAACTAGTAAAACAAGAAAAACATGTCTGTTTTTGTTTTCCCTAGCTATGATCCACCAAGCATTAAATGAAAATGAGCATTTTTATGTTTTGTGGCCATATGAGGTTTTTTTAACCCATATTTTGTGGGTGATGAAATTCCTCAATTGTGAAGTCCAGATTTCTGATTAAGCAATTTGTTCTTAGTGGACTTTTAAATCAAATTTTATCTTTGTACTTTCAGACTTCAGGCTGCCAAGATTTAAATGAGGAGGAAAACATTTCATTTTGATCACTACTGACATTAAATTTTAAGACTTTGCAGTTATAAAACAAATACTAAAAATGACTCAAATTTGAAAATAAAGTTGGAATTTAGTGTGGTATTCTTATATACTATGCAGGGAAAACAATGCAATCTAATATATATATGTATATATATATATATAGTGTAGTTACATTTAATTTATAAGATCAAGTTAGAGCCTTGAAAATAATTTTTTCCTTCATAAAAATTCTTATTCTATATATGTTTTAAAAAATTACTATTTATATTATAAAATCCACAATATAAAAAATATTTATTTTTCCTTTTTAAAAAGCTTTTATTAAGATAGAGTTGAGACACTTTTCAGATGTATGATTAAAAGAATACTTGTCTTCATTAGTTTCCTTGTAAACTTTGGTTAATGAAATAATGGCAGTTTTTGAGACTACAAAATTTTTAATTTTAGGAAAAATTTTTGAAATTTTAGTTGTAAGTTAAACCACAGATTCTGTTGTTAAGATTGTCATTTTAAAATATACTAATATATTTAGCTACAAATACTGGCATGGGGCACTTGGGGGATGAAAGGAACAGGTTGGTGAGACAATCAGATACGTAAACTGATTAAATGCTCCTAACCCTGTAATTTTGTTCATAGAGCACCCTCTGCTATCATTTCCATGGTAACTGGTTTGTTCAGGTTGCCCAGAAAGAAAGAACATAACTAATTTCAATAAACTCTTACTTATTTTCAGTGATATATGTACATTTTTGGTTAATTTAGATTTTAAGTGTATAAATATTAATGAACCATACCTGCATAGGTATGTTTGAGATCTACTCATGCCTTTATGAATGTTATTTTGTAAATAGTTGCTGAATTTGTAAATGTGTACCATACACATAATTTTAGCTAGTCAGGAATAGACATTGACAAATCATGTTCGGTTTGTTTATTTAGTACTTGATATGTGCTGAGCACTCACTGAAAGAATATTCCTGCATTCAAGAAGTTTATCATCTGACTATTTCTAGAAAGTATTTACTGTTGAATTTGTTTAAATATTTGCAAAAAAAAAACCAAGGTCACAGTAATCACAGTGATAGAATTTGGATCAGAAAGGCTTTCTGATACAATTTTTTTTTTGAGGGGGCAACCAAATTCAGACTTGGAAAAGTATAATGGAGGGTTGAAAGTTGGCAGAAAACACATAGGAAATGGTACAGACAAGGAAGAAGGAATAAACCATAAGATGAACTCAAGATTAGAGTACAGGGGCATGTATGATGAGATTGAAGAGATTGGAAGTCTTGCAAATGGTGGGAGACTCGAACCAACAAATTTAGTTGGTGCAGGGGATAGAAGGTAGTGAGTGAGGTTCTTTGAGCTGGTTTGTAAATTAAGTAAGTTGTTTTCTGAAGATTATTGTAGTAACTATGAGTTGGTTACGAGATAAACAATGGATCAAATAATAATGCAAAAAGCTGAGTTTTGAGATAGCAGATACTAGATGTTGAAAACAAAAAACGTCTTCAGTGTCTAAGTCATTTCAGCTTTTAATTTTAACTAGTTAGTAGTAGGTATAACTGATTTAAAACATGGTCTAAAGGACTTTCTGGGATGTTAAGATAGAGGTTATAGAAATCCCAAATATAGCAGCTTAGACAAAAAGGGGGAGTGGGCAGTTTATGACTATTGCAATGGCTTAAATGTTTCATCAAGGTCCTGGGCTCTGTCTTTCAGACTTTGGGGTGATGGTCTGTCTTCATCTTCATGAATATTCCCATAGTTTTAGTAGCTGCTATGTCTCCATATATCACCTATGTATTACATACTAGAAGAAAAAGAAGATGAAAGGGTGGTGTCTATCAAGAGAGAAAAAGCTTTTCATCTTGACTTGAATTTGTTATATCACTACCACTAGTATTCACAACTCTGCTAGTTGCAGTAGAGTCTGGAGAAAATGATTTTTTAAGAACTTTATTGGAGAATAATTGTCAAATAATAATTTTTTTTAAGATTACACATGTAAGTGATACCGCATAGTATTTGTCTCTGTGTGGCTTATTTCACTTAGCATAATGCCTTCCAGATTTATCCATGTTGTCTCAAATGGCAGGATTTCATTCTTTTTTATGGCTGGATAATATTCCATTGTGTGTGTATATCATATTTTCTTTACCCATTCATCTATTGAAAGACATTTAGGTTGATTCCATATTTTGGCTTTTGTGAATAATGCTGCAGTAAGCATGGGTGTGCAGATATATCTTTGAGATACTGATTTCATTTCATTCACTGATATATCTTGGAAATACATTTCAAGGAGATATCATTTCCTTCACATATATATCCAGGAGTGGGAATCCTGGGTCATATGGTAATTTGTTTTGTATTTTTTTGAGGAATCTTTTCCATAATGGCTGCACCAATTTACGTTGCCACCATCAGTGTGTAAAGGTTCCTTTTTTTCCAGATGTTCTCCAACATTTGTTACCTCACATTTTGTTAATAGCCATCCATCCTAATAAATGTGAAATAACATCTCCTTATGGTTTTGTTCTGTTACTCCCTGATGATTACTGATGTTGAGCACCTTTTCTTATACCTGTTGGTAATTTGTGTGTCTTCTTTGGGGAAATGTCTATTTAGATCTTTGTCCATTTTTAAATTAGGTTTTTTTACCTTTTTGCTATTGAGTTATAAAGGTTCTTCATATATTTTGGATATTAACCTTTATTGGATATATGGTTTACAAATGCTCCTTTCTGTAGGTTGCCTTTTCAAGTTATTGGTGGTTTCTTTTGTTGTGCAGAAATTCTTTAGTTTGATGTAGTCTTACTTGTTTATTTTAGCTTTTATTGCCTGTGTTTTTGGTGTCTCATCTAAGAAGCTGCCAAGATCAGCATCAAGGATCTTTTTCCCTATGTTTTTTTCTAGGGGTTTTATGGTATAAGATTTTACATATAAGTGTTTTATCCATTTTGGGTTATTTTTTGTTTGTGCTATAAGACAGGGATCCAGTTTCATTCTTTTGCACATAGATGTCTAGTTTTCCCAATACCATTCATTGGATGGAGACTCTTTCCTGCTTGTATTGTCTTGGTGCCCTTGTCAAAAATTAGTTGTTTATACACATGTAGGCTTTCTATTCTGTTCCATTGGTCTCTGTGCCTGCTTTTTATTCCAGTACCACCCTGTTTTGGTTAATATAGTTTGAAATCAGGAAGTGTGTTTCCTCCAGCTTTGTTCTTAGGATTGCTTTGGCTATTCAGGGTCTTTTGTGGTTCAATACATATTTTAGGATAGTTTATTCTATTTCTGTAAAAAATGCCATTGGGATTTTGATGGGGATTGCATTGAATCTATATATAGGTCACTTTGGGTTATATGGACATTTTGACAATATTAACTCTTCTAATTCAAGAACATGGGATATCTTTTCATTTATATTTGTCTAATTTCTTTCATCAACGTCTTACAGTTTTCAGTGTTCAGGTCTTTCACCTCCTTGGTTAAATTTATTTAAGTATTCTTTTTGACACTTTGTCTCACTGAGCACAATCAAGGTTCTGTCATTTAAGGAAGGAGAAACATTTAGGTAGGTGTCTGGCAGAGGAGTTTTGCAGAGCCCACTGATTGTACAGAAAGATGTGTTAAGCCATAATGTTAAAACCTTAACATATTGGGCTGGAGTTCTTTCAGTTGTTTTCAGTACTGAATGAGAATATTTGTTACTGTTTTTGATTCTATTGCTTTCTCAGACTGTGTGGCCAGAAGAAAAAGAGATTACACCAGTGAGAAAGTATAGAAAATACATGGATTCTAAGCACCAATTTATAAATATGAAAAATACCATATCTTTCAAGCATCTTTACATTTTAAATGTACATTCCATGTTTATAATGGTTTTAACATTTAACATCTTAAATTATATTTTCAAAATTGTTTATTATTTAAATCTCTTTTTAATACCACCTGTGATCCCAGGTAAAGGTAAGCCTTCAAAAATCAGTATACTTATAGCAATTTTGTAATAGGAAACAAATGTAGTCAGATTATCAGGTATACGTAGTACACTTTGTTCCCCAAATTAGATATGTGATGTAGGTGCAAAATTGTACAGCTGAAGATACGCAGTCAGTGAGATCACTGGCAAATATTCTTGAAGGTTTTAAGAATGGTACAGTCATTGGGCTCTGAAGGTACATGGTTATTTGAAATATGTTTTGGACATACCTCCAGTGATGCAAAAGAAGTTAAAATATCTAGCTAATAGATTGAATCATTGAAGTACAGAAAGAACCAGCAATGAACTTGCTAAGTGTCTTTTCTGGAAATGCAATAATTTCATTGTTACGTAAGTCTTCCAAAGTGCTTTGGGGTATTACCAGTAATATAGATTTTATGCCCTTGACTAATCAAATAAAATGTTACTCTTAGTCATTTGGTATTTTAAATGTTATTTTATTTCTAGGTGTATCTGAGTCATTTTTCTTCTTGGTTTCTAAGGAAGGCCTCAAAGTAATAATTATATTTTAGTATAGTTGAATCACTATGTAACAATGCTACACATGAAAAATAAGGTGTAAGATATAAGAGATATCAAAATGTTTGTCAAAATATCTTGGAATCTGAAATCTTATCAGTGTAACCCTCAAAGATTGATTTTCTTTTTTTGTTTTTATTTATTTATACAAATTTATACAAAATTATTTATACAAAATTAATTTTATTCTAAAACTTCCAAGGGCCAAAAGAAATTAGATGGACCTCTAAAGTACTTAATTTGTGGACAAGATAATAAACATTAATAAGTACCTACTATTTTTAGGGCAGTATGCTAGAGGGACGTAAAAAACACTAAAATACATTCTTTGCCCTTAGGAAGTTCATAGTTTGAGCAAATAACACACAAAATGACTCATGACACAGGACAGTTTACTAATATTTAAAGCCATTCCAGTCATAAAAATCTGTGCTGCTAACATGACTGTGTATTTTGGTTATTGCTGCATAACAAATTGCCTGAAAACTTAATGATTTAAGACAGCAGCAATTTTATTATTTCTTATGATTCTATGGATTGCCTGAGGCTCAGCTGGACAGTTTTGTTGGTTTCACTTGAAATCTCATACAATTGTAGTCAGATGATAGCTGGACTGGTATGTCCAACATCACTTCTACATTCATTGTCTGAGGCCCTCTGGTCTTCTCCAAGTGGATTCTTTATTCCCATCATGTCTTCTCCTCCAGCACAATTTAATGTTGGCTCTTTCTCCAATGTTTTGGAATCTGAATGCTTTACATCGTGTATTAGGGCTACATTAGTGAGAAGGTGTATATTTTTACCATTCTTACGTCCTGGGATCAGAGTATCTATTTTCACATTGTTCTATTGGTCAAGGCAGTCACAAGACCAGCCTGTGCTGGTGGGATGGGGTGGAGAAATAAGCTCCACCTCTTGATGTAGTTAGTGGAGGCTATTTTTGGAGATGAGCTACCTCACTGCCTGACTGGTCTAGGCCTTAATTGCTGTGAGAGTTCTAAGAAATAGAGGATTCTCTGAATTTGGATGACTGAGAAAGTCTCTAAGGATTAGCTAAGGCTTTTTCCTGAGTCAAAAAGGCTGAGCATAGAGGAGAGAGCAGGGAAGGGGAGTGGGATTATGGAATCCTCTGTAGGAAAAATAGCAAATGCAAGATACACAAATGATAAAGACATTAGAATAATAAGTTCTAATAATAAACTTGATCCAAATAATAGTCATCATATCTAGCTAGCATTGTCTCAATTCACAATATGGAAAGGACTGGTGAAAATACCTAGGAAGTAGATGTTTTTAAAGGCTAATAGAATGTTAAATAGTGGGCATTTAACAGCAGCAGGTCCAGTGACTCTTTAACATTGAACTGTTATGGGCTTAGAAATAAGATGGTGAAATTTGATTAGGAAGAAATCTTGGTTTCCATCAGATGTGAGATTTTATTCAGGTAGCCGGACAGTGCGAGACAAATGCAGCATGCTACTTGAATATAGGACAAGTAAGAAAGGATAGGTGCTACACCTGTAGACATTGGGAGTTTTGCTTTCTGGATGATTAAGTTTGGTGGTGTGCAGGTTCATGGCAACTGAACTTACTATATTCATCAGTGTTGACGTGAGAGCTGATAGCAAACAGTATGAATCTCTTGAGAACAAGTAAGTCTTGACCTTAGAGCAGGAATGGATGCTGTGAAATAAGAGTCTAGTGTGAATTCTTAATAAAGCAAATCATTACAACTGCCCCCATTTGGAATTTAAATAACAAAACCGATTCCAGCTATAAGCAATAATTCCATTCATCTATTTAACACTTTTGTTGTAACTTGTATGAATAGTTTAATACTGAGAAAATAAAATGTATAAACTTCTAATTTTAAAATAAGTTCTTTATTAGGCTGGAAACTATGTTCTTGGTACATGCATTGGCAATATTTCTGTGTTATAGATGATTGTTTTCTACAAGATATTCCTAAATCATCTGGAAAAACAAGCATTCCCACTGACCAAGTCTTTTGCACCCAGTATTCCTCAGTTATTAAAGTTATGTTGAAACTTTCATAATCCTCATTTATTCATTCAGCAGACATTTACTGACCTCATCTATGAGTTAGACACGGTCAAAATGACTTTTGAACTGTACCTATGAGAAGGAGTCAGCTGTGGGCAGATCAGGTGGGAGAGAGTTCCGACACAAAGCACAAAGTTCCTGAAGGGGAAAGAAACCTAATGTATTCCAGGAACAGAGAAAGCCTTGCTGTAGCATGCTGAAGAAGAGGTGAGGCCAGATAATGGGTGGCCTCTCAAGCTATAATAAGGACTGAAATTTATTCTGAGTGGGAAGGGAAGCTGTTGAATGTTCTGACCAGGGAAGTGACATAACTATAATTTACCTTTTATAAAGATCATTTCTGATTATGGATAGAGGAAAACCTATAGAGGAACAAGAGTCAGAAAGCTATTACAGTAGTCTACAGTGGTGATGGTAACCTGGAGTAGGTAGAAGTGGTGGAATTGGTGAGAAGTTGGATGCTCTCTACCTCCCACCCGTTCGTCCACCCCATCTTTCTTCCCCGTGTACTTGCCCCTCACCATGTCAGTGAGACAGCTGGTGAGTACCTGTCTTGGGCCACACAGCTCTTCATGTCTTTTGACTCTAGCTGTCTCTTTTCATTTTTTTCCTCTATTGTTTATTGTCCATTTTTCTCTCTCTTTATTACTTAGCTAATATGCTGGCCTTTATAAAGACCATCTTATTCCCATTCACTGATAGTCTAATCCTATACTCCTTTGAGGAAGCATATGAAATGGCCAGTCTTTTCTGATATACCCAGCCTAGGAAATTTAAAATATTCTGATCTGGTCTTTCTTTCCTGTACAGGGGCCTATAGAACTGGTTCTCATTGTAGCCTTGCCTGGTACTGGAAAGGTCTCAAATTGTAGTGGCTCGTCAAAGAGAACTATCAGTAAATGCAACACTCATGCCCTGAAGCTGAAATTGGCTAAGATAATTAGCCCAGTGTTGATTTTGCTGTGTTATGAGTCTTGCTTGGTGCTGGGAATGAGTGAGTGAATAAATGAATGGCTGAATAGAAATAAGAAAGGTGCAGAAGAGGAAATTTTCACATCCTAGATCAGCCCTTGGGATCCAGGTGGACACGTGCCAAGCAGCACACTCTTCCTGTGAAACAATGGGTATCTTTCAAGGTCAACATATTCCTAACTTGGGATTTCAGCTATGTCTATAGTTTCATGCATTGCTACATTAGTAATAATAGGGCTCATTTGTCATCCTTGTCATCAGTGTTCACAGGTAGAAACTAAGGAGCCAGCTGGATTCCCTATTAACAGTACTAAAGCTGACAGAGCAGGAGTTCAGGATAGCTTAGAGAGTAGATACTGCAGCTGAGGTCCTGGAACTGGGTATTTCTTAGGACTGCCCACCATCAGAATTTCTGTGGTTAATTCAGTCAAATGCTTTTAGCTGTATTATTAAAATAGTTAAATATTCATAAAGGCAAACTGAAAGGCACATAATACTTAATAATAGGAATGGCAAGCAAAAAAGTTCCACATGGTGAGGAAAGTGGCATTGATTGGTGAGAAAAGTTAAGCCTGTGTGCGTGTATCTGTAGGTAAGGGTGATGTTTTGTTTCTGTAGGTGAAAGAGCTCAGCAGTATATCAATTACATTCATTAATTAAATTATATTTTAGTTTTAGATTCTAGGATTTTGCAGGGAGAGTGAGGATAAAGAATGCAGGGTCTTTATCTTAGTGATATGGGGGCATATGTGCATTGAGGAGACAGAGCCCTTCTACCCAGACCTCAATTCACAAAGGTATCCCGTTTGTATTGCTGTTTTTCATCTAAAGTTACGCAGATGGTTACAGAGATACAATTTAAGGAAAAGGATGTGTACATTTATGGAAATATGCATCCCCAGTTACCTGTTCACTACTTCACATATTCATCAATTTGTTTTCTCCCCAGCCTCCTACTATAAAGGAAAAAGTCCAGAGTTGCTACAGACTTGAGCTAGGTTTGAGTTGCTGCTATTCAAAAACTTTATTGGTAAAATACAGTAGCAGGCAAGGGGTATCACTATCTACTTAATTTCCAAGAAGTGGTTCTTAAACTTTCCTTTTGTGATCAGTGGAGATGGGGAGGGACAGAGAAACCTCGTAACAGCTGTAGTGCTGCTAAACTCAGATTGCAGAAGGTGATAGTTAAGTACCTTGCCAGATTTTTTATCTAGTGTTAGTCTCTTGTTCCACAAAATTGGAACTGCTAGGAACTTTTCTAAAGAACACTCATACTTATAAGAAATGTACTTTAAATCCATCTTTTGAGTTGTTTTGCATAAGTAAACCACATGCCAACACACCACTCAGTGAAAGAGCTCTATCCAAACATCACAAAGTTCCAAAGTCCAATTTCCAGCTCCTCTTGTCAGAAAGTAACAACAAAAGACTTCAAACATAAGTCAACCAGAACCTTGGAGAACCTTCATAATAACTTGCTTTGCACAAAAACCCAAGGAAATTTTGTGAATAACCCACAGTGGGGAGCACAACCCCTTAATACTCAGAACATATTGCCCAAGTTACACATTATGACAAGGTAAACATTTGCTTAAGAACTACTTTAAAGCAGGAGGTGGTATGAAATAACCAGGGGGTGCTCTCCCATCTTTGAAACCCCAAATTAGCTACAGCCTTGGCTGTACCCAGCATCCTCAGGGTCTGAGTACTGCAAATAATCTCATCCTTTGGTTCAAAAAAAACCCACAACTTTTCCACCAAAATACTTCTAATTATTAACCTACTAGAATGAAGGTAGGAGTAGGTATGCATGGATGCTATTATTTCTGACTCTCTTGTATTTCTTGCCATGTAAGCTTTTATAAGCTGGCCATACATAAGTGCAATTATTTCTATATTCACTTAGTACTTTTCTGCTGAAGACCACAATATGATTGATCACTTGTGGAGTTTCCCAGCATGGATGAAATTCCCAGGTAATTGTTATAGTACCATAAAACCATGGTACAACAGCTTCATTATAGTAGTTTTACACTTAGCTATTACCCTGCATACAAGGGCCATTAAAGTTAAAGTGTCCCTTCAGTTTCTAACATTGTTTGTTTCAACCACTACAGATGGAAGTAAAACAAAAAGTAATGTACTGCCTTAAACACTCTATGCGTGAATAAGGCAAAGCTATAATGGTGAGATGGAGATGTTTTATCATAGTGCTTCAAGACTCATTCTTACTGTGATGTATTGCCCAGTGTGTGTTGCCTGCTTAGAACAGGGGTTAGTAATTAATCTTAGTTGAAGGTATGAAACTCAAGTCCAGAAGAAGAGGATCAGAGCCATGTGCACACAAGATACATAGAATGCAGAATGTCAGACATATTTATGTGACAATTTGAAAATACTCCTGATATCTATACTTACACTCCTTGGAGGAAAAGGAAATCCATCTCAGATTCTTAATGGGAAAAGGTCATCTATGATTAAATCTGAATAAAGAAGCAGGAGAAGTTAGCTACTAGCATTGTAAATGGAAATACATTATATAGAGAAACTTAATTTGACCTTACATTAAATGTAGAAGAAATACTTTATTGCATTAAGTTGTTATGTCTCAGCATTTTTTTTTTTTTTGGAATATAAATAGTTGGCATTTTGGTAACTGGCCTTTTTATGCTGGTTACAAATCACATGTTACTCATTTACTGAGAATGAAAAAAAGTTAATGCTGAAATATAAGTAAGTTATAGTAACCAATCGATCTATTCAGTAAGCATAGAGTGCCAGCTTTGTACCAAGTTGTCTGTGTGTGGAATGTGGATTATAACCTAGGAAGGTAAGAGACACTCTCTGTCTCCAAGGAGCCCCCCATTGCATGAAACTCACAGTACTGGTTCCCCTGATACCAGGAGAAATTCCTTTGTTGAAAGGTTTTGAGATTAAATCTTAAATTATAAGGTGGATATTTTACCTTTTTCTCCTTATAAGGTGTTCCTTCATGGAAAATGGGTAAGTTTATTGGAAGAACACTATCAGAGATTTTACTAATACTTGAGCCTGAGGCCTACATTATACATGCCTTGGGAATAAAGGAAAGACACTGGCCTCCAATGCTGTCAGGTTGGCCTTTTAAATGAATTCAATGTTCTTGAGTTTTATTATGCTGCTCTGCTTCTCCTGAAGCCTACACTGGTTTATTACAACAAATGTGGTCTGAATTTCATCCAACATTTTACTACTATTTATCAGTGCTAAACTCAGTATTGCTTGATAAGGCAAATTCGTTGCAAATCACTTCCAGTTGTACAAATACATTATTTACTCATAGCTGGTAAAAACTTAATGCTGTCATTAAATGAGTTGACATGCTAATGTAATTACCTGGGCTGGGAGTCTGGGTAAGTGTGATTATTTTGGAGAAAGATACTATCGAAAGAATAAAAGTGTAATTCCATGAAAACTATAATCTTCGACAGTTATAAAGTAGGTACTTTCCAAAAATGTGTTTCATTTTATTTTAACAATTCTTATTTTTCTGACTTTTTTTAAAGTCTCTATAACTTGTCTGAAGTTTGGATGCATTTAAATATGTCAGTCAAGCTTGTCAGTTGATGAACTGAACCTAGTTTCATTACCAGGTCCAAATGACCTACCCTCTAGATCGAGTTCATGGGTTATGCCACCAACCCCTAAAGTCGTGGGTGAAGTTATTCATTGCCAGGTGAAAAGCTTGTGGCATAACTCCAATTTGGATAGATACTGGTAGTTGATTTAAGCTTGGGAGCAGAAGCAGAGCAGGAGCCAGAATCCAAGATGAAGTGGGAATAAGGCTTTCATAGTACTAAAATTTCCCAGATCTAGTGGGCTGCTCTAAAAAAATTGTGTATGAGTTTGAAGTAATGAGACCTCAAATCTGGTGCTAATTTAATCCTTAAACCCACCTATAAGCTTAGTGATGAGGAATGGCCCTGCAGTTGTCTCTAATGCTGGTCAGGGCATAAGGGGCTCTCTGCTTTAAGTTGAGTTGTCACAAAACACATGGAAAGGACTGATGAAGAGATTGATAAATTCTACTCTGACATGTAAATCTTGTCTCAGGTGTCTCCTTGAGGTCATGGGTAGGGGGCACCCACTGTCTTCAGCTCATCACATAATGCAGAGTAGGCACAAAATATTTCATTAATTTGTCTCATAAGTACTTGTTAAGTTCCTGTTATGTATCAAATATGGTGCACCTAGTATACAGAGTATATAGTAATGGCCTCCATAGACATGATAACTGCATGATGAACGTGTAGTCTAGGGTCTGTTGCATTTATTGCTTTTTTTAAACTTTAATTTTCTTTGTTTAGCTTGTTCTGACATAATGATAATTAACATAGGAAACTTTGAGTCATTGTTCATAGTGGTATTCTTTCTCTTTACATTATCTTAGGACCTTTAACTGGCATCTGAGTCACTTCTGTTGCTGTCAGTACCAACCAAGAGGAGCCTCAGCCCTGGGCCTCATGCTTCTTTAGAGATCTAACCGATAGCTAGATATCCCAAACAAACACACGCACACACACACACACACAATTTATTAAAGTACATATGTTATTCATGATCCAGTGTCCAGCCGTCATAGAGCTACCAGGAACTTAAACATCCCCAATATCCACTCTTAAAACTAACATTTTTCAGGCCTCAGGGAAATGCTTTTCCACTACTTTTTGCCATATGTTCTTGAAACAAAAGTCAACTGCATCTGAGTGTGGTGAGTTTGTAGATTGTGCTGCTGTTCTTTGGATATGGATATGGCTTCACGGTGTAGGGAAGACTTTTTCTACAGCTTTATTGAGATAGAGATATAATTGACATGCAGTATTGTGTAAGGTGTACAATGTGTTGATTTGATACACATATATTGCATTGTGATTATCACCTTAGTGTTAACTAACACCTCCATCACCCATTTGAGTAGAAGCATTTAAGTAATTGGGTAAAATAACTTGTCAAATCTGTGTTAGCATGAGTAAAATCCATTTTTGTTAACGTAATTTCATTTTTTGGTAGTGCCTAATATCTTTTTTTTTCTTTTTGCGGCTTTTTTGTTCCAATTTGATTGTGAAGGTACAAATTAGTATAGTACTTACTGTATAATATTTAGCAATTCATATTTCCTTAAATTTCTATGTATGTAAGTACACATGTATTATGTGTAAAATATGTCAGTTATAACTAGACTGACACTGTGTCAGTGTTAAAGTTAAGAATTGCTGATAGCTTCATTTTTATTAAAATATTTGATACATTTTTCAAAAAATAAAATTCCAGCATTTAAATATTTTATTTAAAATTTTATGAATTATAATCTATATGTTGCCCTTTGTATCCAATAGATAATTTTGAATACTTTAGAAGAAAGTGTTTTAAAAATATGCATGTAAGATATATTTTTAATATTTTGATTTTTGAAGTTAGCTTAATTAAAATTTTTATAATATGTTCATATTTTGTACACATTTATAATTATATATTTTAATTCTTAAATTATTACTTTCAAAATAGCATACTTGACTAATAGTGCAATAGTGATTTTGTTGAAGTAAGAGGATAGAATATACTTTACTTAAATGTTGCCTTGGCTTATAATTGTTAAATATATACAATATAGTATGTTGATCTCCATCTGTATCCTTACCCCAGGGCTCTCCAGTGTTAGGATTCACCAGGATAGCTGGTTAATTGGTAATAGATTTCACGATGTTTGCAACATTTTATTTTTCACAGATTATTGCAAAATCGAAGTGATTTAAGGAAGAATCTTTCAAGGGTTTACTTTAGTTTGCTGATTTTTCTAATGTCCAGTTTTGATGGCCACCATTTTCAGGGCACTCTCTCTGCAGACCCCTCATGTGGCATGAGCTCTGTAAGAGTTGCCAAGATATTACTGTGGGTGTGGAGACTGCATCTATTTCTGCCCCTGCTATTTTGCTTCTACTCTTTTCTCTTGACTGAGCTTCCCAGGATCTATTCTGTTGATCTTGCTTCAGGATCTTTTCCTCTGATTTAGCCTTTGTATTGATGTTTTGGGGCAGTTGGCCAAGTTTTTAATTTGGCATCACCTCAAAGTGCTAGATTTGGTACCATCTACTACATACTTCACTCACACACTTCCTCCCCCATCTTCCATAAGCCCCCAGTGACCATTCTACCCACTTCCCATTTGTGGGAGGAGAAGAAAGAGTTTTGAAAATAAGCCAAACTTTTATATAACCAAAATTCAATTGATAATGTGTAAAAGTCATAAATCAAGAAATTACAGTATAAATGCATTCTTTTGAAATACGAGATTTTTTATTAAAAGTGAGAGTGAGATTCAGGATTTGACAGAGCAACTTAATCCATTTAAACCACTCTGTACCATGTGAGTTTTTAAATTTGCCACTCACATGATCTACATTAAGTTCAATTAATCTTTGGCCTTCTGCCCTTTAATAATAAGAGCTCACATTCATACAATCTATGTAGTTAGATAGGAAACAAAGGCTTTCTTAGGTACTGTGACATCTGCTCAATCAGGCTGACTGATGAAACTCCCAAGTGTATCAGTGGAGAGAGAAAATCCCTTGAGGCGAATGTTGCCAATCTACTGCAACATTGTCCCAACCCCTCCTCAAACCAGCAGTGACTGAGTTAAAGTGGCAAAGTTCCTTGTTGCATATGCCCTGTATTATTTGACCACGTTAGACCATATCCTCAGAACATAATGGTCATCAGTTCCATTTGTCAATTTCCACTATTCTTTGGATCTATTCCTATACACTGTACACTGAACCAGTGTATGGATAATCCCGTACACTGTGCCTTCTATTTTAATGGGCATATGCTTCACTGGGTAGGCAAGATTTTTAAACAAATTAGTGTTTGTATTTGTAAAAAGATTAAATAGTTGGGACAGTGTACACTAGAGGAACCATCTACAAATTGACTGGTTTTCCTTTTGTTTTCAAATAACTTATTCTTTCATTCAATACCTTTTTTTCCCAATCAGCTTCCTTTTAGGTAGATTCTAGGGTCACAAAGATGAATTGATATGACCATGATACTAGAAGAACTCATAGTCTAATAATAGTATTTATAGTTCATCTTGGTAAGTAGTATGATTGGTATATAATAAAGTGTGGGAGCACAACCTTGGGAAACAAGATTAAAAATAACATTCTCCACTTGAATGATGTAGATGTTTTGGGAATTAAGTCATCATAGTAATACCTTTGAACATGATCACTAATTTAAAATCAATTATTTATTTACTACAGATAAATTACATCTTTTTAAATAAGTAATGTAGTGTCTAGTGAAAGACTATGTTTGGACTATGAATCCTTAACTGAGTTGTTAATTAAATAACTAAGGAAATGATTTTCTAGTTTTTCCTCCTTATAAATCAATTCTGAGTCTTTCCACTTTCCACTAAGAACCTAGTTTAACCCTATTTTTTTTTTGGTACTATCTCCTAATGAACTCTACCATAGCCTTTTTTGGACATGAAATCTGTATCCCCAGACCAAGCCACATCCTGGCTACTCCAAATAAATGACAGTGAAAAAAGTAAACTCTGATGTATGAAAAAGTAGTTAGAGGAATCAAATATATATAATTTGGTGTTTTTATATCCAGTGTACCTTCATTTTGGAAATTGTATGCAAATTATAAAGAGGAGAGTTGCTTTTTTTTTTTTTACTTTGGTTTTATAACTAAGAAAAAACCTATCATAACCACTTTGCTGTCTTCACCATATTAAAACAGTAAGTGCTTTCATAGATTTTAGTATACTTACTCTTTTCTGAATCAGCATCTAAAGTAAGAAAGAAAACACATCTCTACCTTTGGATTTTAAGACTAACAGCACTATTGTATGGACAGATGATGTGAAATTAGTTAATATAATTAATTTCTTTCAGGCAAGGTGCTAAGTGTCTTCCTAAACCAGTAACTAAGTGGTTTCTAGCTACTCCAAGGCTTACATAAACTGCTTTGGGACTCCCAATTACTGACATGTATAGTTGTCAAAATGCCTAGATGAGTTTCTAAATCAGAGAGTAGACTTGATCTGAAATGACAGTTGATATATAATTCGTAAGGGCTAGTAGCAAAACTGCCCATGTCCACTTTCCAAGCCCAACTACATGTGTTTTTCCTTTACTACTCCAATGTAAGCCTGAATTCTAGATGTTTTGAGACATATTAGACAGACCCCTATTGACTTTTAGTAAACAGAACTGAGTGTAAATAATACTTATGACCTTGTATACTACTTGCCTAAATTCACCTTAAAAGACAGTTTCATTCTGCTTATTCAGCAATGTTTCACCATCTACGGTAGCACACACACACACACATATACAAAAGTACACCTGGACCAAGCCAAAAGGAAAGAAGAAAAGTGTAATTCACCAAAGAAAGAAATGTATGAAGGAAGGTGACTAAACTGAGACTTCATACAACTGTTTATTTGTCATAAAACCATCCTTGAGCTAAGATATAAGCACAAGCATTAAGTGAATGACAGTTGTTTTATTGTGTTTTCAACATTTTCAGTTGTATCTTAAAAAATACCAGATGCTGTCCACATGATGCCAAATATATGGCTTTTGGCTGTGCTCTTGTGATCTGTAGTAGATTGCTGTAATGTACAGAGCAGAAAAAAAGCGATTTACAGATAGCTCTGGCTGAGTGGCTTGCAGCTGGAGCTAATTTTACTGAACTGATGGCCTCTTCCCTCCAGCACCTTCTATTTTATCCAATGCCACATACTGTTTTTTGAAGTGGTTCTTGTAGCAAATATCACAGATGGAGAATGTATAGGACATTTGATTGTCTGTTTTCTGACTAAGGTCAGGGCCTACTGTTTTCATGTTTGGGTGGAGGATGTGTTTCATGGGACTGTTCAAGAAAACTAATGAATTTCAGCCAATAATATAATGTATAAGATGTTGCTCACTTGGTTAACATACTTAGAGGCTATTATAGTCATGTGGGTTCTTAGTCACTCATATGGTGCCTCCCAAGTGTTTCTCTGTACCACTTACTAAGCTGACATATCACCTGGAAAGAAGATAAAAATGGTAAGAAGGAGAATGAATAAATGTTAATAATTACACAATGTAATTGTGATTGTGTATGTAATTTTCTGCCTCTTCTAGATTTTAAGCTTCTTGAGGGTATAAAATATATCTTGTTCAACACTAAATAGCCGTACATAGCCTAGAGGCTGGTACATAATGGGGACCTAAGTATTTGTTGTATGGATGGAAAAGTAGGCATTCAAAGAGTTTCCATAGATTTGACAGTTATGGAGAGAGTCAATGACCAGTGTATGAATAAGGTTGTAGATCTCTTCTGTCTACTAATTTTTCCTAAAGTCCTTTTGTTTTAAGGTCCCTCTTTGTTGCTCTTTGTTCGTATGATGTCTTTCTCCTAACTGCAGCATAATACTGTATGTGCATTTGCTACATTTTATCTCACTCTCTAACTGATGGATGCCAAGACTTCCGCCAACTTCCTCCATCACAGGATAATTTCAAGCAGTCTGTACTACTGCCATGACATTATGATAAAGGAACATGTGGGAGGCAATTGCTATCCACACTTGCAGATGGGCTAGTTAAGCCATATTTTCTGTTTTTCCTTTTTTAATTGGAGACTGTTACATGAGGTTTCTACTCCTTAGGCTTCACTTAGGAAACCAGGCACAGATTTCCCCAAACCATTTCTGGGGATTCTGTTGTCCACCACTACCCCATCCAGTTACGTCCCAGAGATGAGGGTATATCTCTTTTTCCTTTCTGAAACAACCTCATCCAACATACTCAAACTAGTTTACATTGTCAAGGCAATTAATATATATATATATTTTTATGCCAGTTATCTTGACTTAGCTTTTTGAATTCCATGATAATCAGCACTAGCAGATCAAAACCAGCATCCCACATCTGTTCTTGCCTTCATATAATTCATTATATACAATGCAGCCAAATGTTCTTTTTTTTAAGGAACTTACTCAGTTTATTTTTATGGTGGCAAATACACATAACAAAATACTATCTTAATTTTTAATGTATAGTTCAGTGGTGTTAAATACATTCATAATGTTGTGCAACCATCACCACCATCCATCTCCATATCTATTTTCATGTTGTAAACTGAAACTCTATATTCATTAAACAATGTCTTCATTCTCCCTCCTCACAGTCCCACAAACACTGCTTTCTGTCTATGATGTTTACTATTCTAAATAACTCATATAAATGGAATCATTCAGTACTTATCTTTTTTTAATTCTGCATATAAGTAATACCATACAGGATTTGTCTTTGGATTATTTTATAATTTATACAATTCAATAAATTGCATAGTATCCTCAAGTTTCATTCATATTGTAGCATATGTCAGAATTTCCTTTTTTAAGGCTGGATAATGCTCCATTTTTTGTATTTACCACATTTTGCTTGTCCATTTGTCAATAGACACTTGAGTTGTTTCCAAGTTAGTGCTTCTATGGGTGTACAAATATCTCTTTGAGAACCTGCTTTCAGTTCTTTTTGGCAAAAAGTAGAACTGCTTGATCAAATGGTAATTCTATTTTAATTTTTTGAGAAACTGCCATGTTTTTCTATAGCAGTTGTATCATTTTATAATCCCTCCAACAATACACAAGGATTTCAGTTTCTCTGCATTCTTGTCAACACTTGTTATTTTCTGATTTTTTTTGACAGTAGCCATCCTAATGGGTATGAGATGGTATCTTGTTACAGTTTTGATTTGCATTTCACTAATGATTAGTGATGTTGAGCATCTTTTCACGTGCTAATTGACCATTTGTGTATCTTCTTTAGAGAAACGTTTATTCAAGACTACTCATTTTTAAAATAGGATTGTTGTTGAGTTTTAGTTCTCTATATAGTCTGCATATTAATCTCTTATTGGATATGTGATTTGCAAATATTTTTTCCCATTCTGTGGTTTGCCTTTTACTCTGTTGATACTGTCTTTTGATGCATAAATTAAAAAAATTTTCATGAAGTCCAGTTTGTCTATTTTACTCTTATTGACTGTGCCTTTAGTATCATATCCAAGTAAGCTTTGCCCAGTTCAATGTTGTGAAGTTTTGCTCTGTGTTTTATTCTAAGGGCTTAATAGGTTAGGTCTTATATTTAGGTCTTCAATCCATTTTGAGTTAATTTTTGTATAGTATTAGGTAAGGGTTCAACTTCATGTTTTTACATGTGGATATTTAGTTTTCCCAGTGCTATCTTTTGAAAAGACTGTCCTTTACTCATTGATTGGTCTTAGTACTATTGTGAAAAACCACTTCGCCATATGAGAAAGTTTATTTCTGGGCTTTCTATTCTATTCCATTGGAATATATGTCTGTCTTTATGCCAGTACCAGACTGTTTTGATTACTCTAGCTTTTTATTAAGTTTAGAAATCAGGATGTGTGAGTTATCCAGATTTATTCTTATTTTTCAAAATTGTTTTGACTATTTGGGACCACTTGAGATTCCATATGAATTTTGGGATGGATTTTTCTATTCCTGCAAAAATTCTCATAGGGATTTTGATAGCGATTTCATTGAATATATAGATTGCTTTGGATAGTTTTGGCATCTTAACAATATTAAATCTTTCAATCCATGAACATGGGATGTGTTCCTATTTGTTTGTAAAATCTTTTATTTATTTCAGCAGTGCTTTGTAGTTTTCATTACACAAGTCTTTCACCTACTTGGTTAAGTTCATTCCTAAGTATTTTATTTTTATGCTGTTGCAGAGGGAATTGTTTTTGTAATTTCCTTCTCAGATTGTTCATTGTTGGTATATAGAAATGTAATTGATTTTTGTTTATTAACTTTGTATCCTGCTACTTTTCTGAATCACTTTTTAGTTATAATAGCTTTTTGGTGGAATCTTAGGGTCTTCTACATATAAGATCATATCATCTGTGACTAGAGATAATTTTACTTCTTCCTTTCCAATTTGTAAATCTTTTATTTCTTTTCCGTGACTAATTTTTTTCTGGCTAGAAATTTTAATACTATGTTGAAGAGAAGTGGAAAAAGCAGGTGTCCTTGTCTTGTTCCTGATCTTAGAGAAAAATATTTTAGTCTCTCACCACTGAGTATGATATTTACTGTGGGTTTTTCATTTATGGCTCTTACTATGTTGAGGTAGTTTCCTTCTGTTCCCAGTTTTTTTTTTATTTACAATTTATTTTGGTATCATTAACCTACAATTACATGTGTAATATTATGGTAATTAAACTACCCCCTTCATCAGGTCCCACCCACCAACCCTATTACAGTCACTGTCCATCAGTGTAGTGAGATGAGAATACCTACTTATCTTCTCTGAGTTGTACAGCCCTCCCCGTGCCCCCCCTACCTTACGTCTGCTAATCGTAATGCCCCTTTCACCCTCTTATCCCTCCCTTCCCACCCTTCTTCCCCAGTATCTTTCCCTTTGGTAACTATTAGTCCATTCTTGGGTTCTGTGAGTCTGCTGCTGTTTTGTTCCTTCAGTTTTTTTCTTTGTTCTTATACTCCACATATGAGTGAAATCATTTGATACTTGTCTTTTTCAGCTTGGCTTATTTCACTGAACATAATACCCTCTAGCTCCATCCATGTTGCTGCAAACGGTAGGATTTGTTTCCTTCTTATGACTGAATAATATTCCATTGCGTATATGTACCACATCTTCTTTATCCATTCATCTACTAATGGACACTTAGGTTGCTTCCATTTCTTGGCTATTGTAAATAGTGCTGCAATAAACATAGGGGTGCATCTGTCTTTTTGAAACTGGGCTGCTGCATTCTTGGGGTAAATTCCTAGGAGTGGGATTCCTGGGTCAAATGGTATTTCTATTTTGAGTTTTTTGAGGAACCTCCATACTGCTTTCCACAATGATTGAACTAATTTACATTCCCACCAGCAGTGTAGGAGGGTTCCCCTTTCTCCACACCCTCGCCAACATTTGTTGTTTGTGTTTTGGATGTTGGCCATACTTACTGGTGTGAGGTGATATCTCATTGTGGTTTTAATCTGCATTTCTCTGATGATTAGCAATGTGGAGCATCTTTTCATGTGCCTGTTGGCCATCTGAATTTCTTCTTTAGAGAAGTATCTATTCATGTCCTCTGCCCATTTCTTAATTGGATTATTTGCTTTTTGTTTGTTAAGGTGCGTGAGTTCTTTATATATTTTGGATGTCAACCCCTTATCAGATACATCATTTATGAATATATTTTCCCATATTGTAGGATGTCTTTTTGTTCTATTGATGGTGTCCTTTGCTGTACAGAAGCTTTCCAACTTGATGTAGTCCCACTCGTTCATTTTTGCTTTTGTTTCCCTTGCCCGGGGAGATATGTTCATGAAGAAGTCGCTCATGTTTATATCCAAGAGATTTTTGCCTATGTTTTTTTCTAAGAGTTTTATGGTTTCATGACTTACATTCAGGTCTTGGATCCACCTTGAGTTTACCTTTGTGTATGGGGCTAGACAGTAGTCCCGTTTCATTCTCTTACATGTAGCTGTCCAGTTTTTCCAACACCAGCTGCTGAAGAGGCTGTCTTCTCTCCATTGTATATCCAAGGCTCCTTTATCAAATATTAATTGACTGTAGATGTTTGGGTTAATGTTTGGATTTTCTATTATGTTCCACTGGTCTGTGGATCTGTTTTTGTGCCAGTACCAAATTGTCTTGATTACTGTGGCTTTGTAGTAGAGCTTGAAGTCAGGGAGCGTAATTCCCCCTGTTTGATTCCTCCTTCTCAGGATTGCTTTGGCTATTTGGGGTCTTTTCTGGTTCAATATGAATTTTAGAATTATTTGTTGCAGTTCATTGAAGAAAGCTGTTGGTAGTTTGATAGGGATTGTGTTGAATCTGTAGATTGCTTTAGGTAGTATAGCCATTTTGACAATATTTATTCTTCCTAGCCAAGAGCATGGGATGCATTTCCATTTGTTAGTGTCTTCTTTAATATCTCCTAGGAGTGTCTTGTAGTTTTCAGAGTACAGGTCTTTCACTTCCTTTGTTAGGTTTATTCCTAGGTATTTTATTCTTTTTGATGCAATTGTGAATGGAATTGTTTTTCTGATTTCTCTTTCTGTTAGTTCATCGTTAGTGTATAGGAAAGCAACAGATTTCTGTGTGTTAATTTTATATCCTGCAACTTTGCTGAATTCAGATATTAGTTCTAGTAGTTTTGGAGTGGAGTCTTTAGGGTTTTTTATGTACAGTATCATGTCATCTGCAAATAGTGACCATTTGACTTCTTCTTTACCAGTCTGGATGCCTTGTATATCTTTGTTTTGTTTGATTGCCGTGGCAAGGACCTCCAGTACTATGTTGAATAACAGTGGAGAGAGTGGGCACCCCTGTCTTGTTCCCGATCTTAGATGAAACGCTTTCAGTTTCTCGCTATTAAGTATGATGTTAGCTGTGGGTTTGTCATATACGGCCTTTATGATGTTGAGGTACTTGCCGTCTATACCCATTTTGTTGAGAGTTTTAATCATGAATGGATGCTGAATTTTATCAAATGCTTTCTCAGCGTCTATGGAGATGATCATGTGGTTTTTGTTCTTCTTTTTATTGATGTGATGGATGATGTTGATGGATTTTCGAATGTTGTACCATCCTTGCATCCCTGGGATGAATCCCACTTGATCATGGTGTATGATCCTCTTGATGTATTTTTGAATTCGGTTTGCTAATATTTTGTTGAGTATTTTTGCATCTACGTTCATCAGGGATATTGGTCTGTAATTTTCTTTTTTGGTGAGGTCTTTGCCCGGTTTTGGTCTTAGAGTGATGCTGGCTTCATAGAAAGAGTTTGGAAGTATTCCCTCCTCTTCTATTTTTTGGAAAAGTTTAAGGAGAGTGGGTGTTATTTCTTCTCTATATGTCTGGTAGAATTCAGAGGTGAATCCTTCAGGTCCGTGGGTTTTGTTCTTGGGTAGTTTTTTGATTATCAATTCAATTTCGTTGCTGGTGATTGGTCTGTTTAGTTTTTCTGTTTGCTTGGTCAGTCTTAGGAGGCTGTATTTTTCTAAGAAGTTGTCCATTTCTTCTAGGTTTTGCAGCTTGTTAGCATATAGATGCTCGTAATATTCTCCTATAATTCTTTGTATTTCTGTGGGGTCTGTCGTTATTTTTCCTTTCTCACTTCTGATTCTGTTTATGTGTGTAGATTCTCTTTTTCTCTTAATGAGTCTGGCTAGGGGTTTATCTATTTTGTTTATTTTTTCAAAGAACCAGCTTTTGGTTTCATTGATTTTTTTCTATTGTTTTATTCTCAATTTTATTTATTTCTTCTCTGATCTTTATTATGTCTCTCCTTCTGTTGACTCTGGGCCTCATTTGTTCTTCTTTTTCCAATTTCAATAATTGTGTCTTTAGACTGTTCATTTGGGAATGTTCTTCCTTCTGTAAATAGGCCTGGGCAATATACTTTCCTCTTAGAACTGCCTTTGCTGCGTCCCACAGAAGTTGTGGCTTTGTGTTGTTGTTGTCATTAGTCTCCATATATTCTTTGATTTCTGTTTTGATTTGGTCGTTAACCCATTGATTCATTAGGAGAATGTTGTTAAGTCTCCATGTATTTGTGAGCCTTTTTGATTTCTTTCTAAAATTTATCTCTAGTTTTATACCTTTGTGATCTGAGAAGTTGGTTGGTAGGATTTCACTATTTTTGAAATTACTGAGGTTCTTTTTGTGGCCTAGTATGTGGTCTATTCTGGAAAATGTTCCATGTGCACTTGAGAAGAATGTGTATCCTGCTGCTTTTGGGTGCAGAGTTCTGTAGATATCTGTTAGGTCCATCTGTTCTAGTGTGTTGTTCAGTGCCTCTGTGTCTTTACTTATCCTCTGCCTGGTTGATCTGTCCTTTGGAGTGAGTGGTGTGTTAAAGTCTCCTAAAATAATTGCATTGCTGTCTATTTCCTCCTTCACTTCTGTTAGTATTTGTTTCACATATGCTGACTCTCCTGTGTTGGGTGCATATATATTTATAATGGTTATATCTTCTTGTTGGACTGACCCCTTTATCATTATGTAACGTCCTTCTTTATCTCTTGCTACTTTCTTCGTTTTGAAGTCTATTTTATCTGATACAAGTACTGCAACACCTGCTTTTTTCTCTTTGTTGTTTGCATGAAATATCTTTTTCTATCCCTTCACTTTTAGTCTGCGTATATCTTTGGGTTTGAGGTGAGTCTCTTGTAAGCAGCATATAGATGGGTCTTGCTTTTTTATCCACTCTTTTACTCTGTGTGTTTTGATTGGTGCATTTAGTCCATTTACATTTAGGGCGATTATTGATAGATATGCACTTATTGACATTGCTGGCTTTAGATTCGTGGTTACCAAAGGTTCAAGGGTTGCTTATTTACTATCTAAGAATCTAACTTATCTTTCTTGTTAAGTTATTGTGAACGCCGTCTGATGTTTCTTTATCTCTCCCTTCCTATTCTTCCTTCTCCTTCTTTTATATATGAGGTGTTTTATTCTTTGCCTTTAGGTAGTATTTGGATGGTCTGCTTTCTTTGCTATGATTTTATTTTCTCTGGTGACATCTTTTTAGCTTTAGGGGTGCTTCCCTCTAGAGCAGTCCATTTGAGATATCCTGTAGTGGTGGTTTATGAGAAGCAAGCTCTCTCAACTTTCGTTTGTCTTCAAATTGTTTAATCCCTCATATTTAAATGATATTTTATTTAAATTTAAGTCATATTTAAATGATAATCGTGCTGGATACAATATTCTTGGTTCGAGGCCCTTCTGTTTCATTACGTTAAATATATCATGCCATTCTCTTCTGGCCTGTAGGTTTCTTTTGAGAAGTCTAATGATAGTCTGATGGGTTTTCCTTTGTAGGTGATCTTTTTTCTCTCTCTAGCTGCCTTTAATACTCTGTCTTTATCTTTGATCTTTGCCATCTTAATTATTATGTGTCTTGGTGTTGTTTTCCTTTGTTCCCTTGTGTTGGGAGATCTGTGGGCTTCTGTGAACTGCGAGAGTATTTCCTTCCCCAACATGGCGACGTTTTCAGCAATTATTTCTTCAAAGACACTTTCTATCCCTTTTTCTCTCTCTTCTTCCTCTGGTACTCGTATAATGCGAATATGGCTCCGTTTGGTCACACAGTTCTCTTAATATTCTTTCATTCTTAGAGATCCTTTTATCTCTCTCTTCCTCAGCTTCTTTGTATTCCTGTTCTTTGTTTTGTGTTTCATTGACGGTGTCTTGTACCTCATCCAGTCTGCTGTTAAGCCCGTTGATGGCTTGTCTCATTTCTGCGTAGTCTTTCCTCATTTCCTCCCACAGCTCTTGCACATTTTTCTGTAGACCCATCAGCATGGCTATGACTTTTATTCTGAATTCTTTTTCAGGAAGACTGTGCATGTCTCTCTCCAGGGTTGTCTGTGTCTGAACCTCTCCAAGGTTGTCTGTGTCTGTACCATATTCCTCTGTCTTTCCATGTCTATAGAATTGGTTGCTGGTAGTTGTCACGTATGTCAGCTGGGCTCTTTATGACTTTAAAAAAGAAAGAGAAGAAAGAAGAGAAAAAAAACTAATAATAAAAAAAGAGAGAGAGAAAGAAAGAAAAGAAAGGAAAGAAAAAGCAGCAACACCTAAAAAAAGAAAAAAAAACCCCGCCCACCGGGAGTAGTTTCTTTGTGAATGCTGTAGGTGGCGCTGTTGCTCCACTATTCCAGAGCCGTGGCCGTGCCGCTCCGCAAGGCCCTTTAAAGCTGTGGCCAGGGTGAGAATGAATGGGAGGCTGTTGAGCTCTGTGGGAGTCCTAAACATGGCTACCCTTTCCCAGCTGCCCGCTAAGGTGTCCGAAGCTCCCCAGGACTCCCAGCCTGCTGGGCTTAGTGTGCCAGGGTGATGCGGTCCTCTGCTGGGCTCCTGTCTCTTTAAGACCGCTGAAAAAATAGTGCGCGCTTTTCTCCTTTTTTTTTTTCTTCTCTTTTCTCCTTCCCTGAGCCAGCTGTGAGCAACCAGGCATGTTCTCGCTGAGACCCTGCGCCCTCTGTCTCTCCAATCTCCGCTACACTGTGCTCTGTGTGTCCGTGCCCCCTGGGCAGATCGCCGGGGCTGGTTATCTCCCGGGCCTGCACTTCTGCTCCCTCCCGGCTCTGAATCCTCTCCTCCCGCCGGTGTGCTGGGTTGGGGGAGTGCTCGGGTCCTGCTGGGTTGCGGTTCCATTTCTTACCTGCCTCGCCGGCTGCCGAGTCCTGTCCGGTGTAGTTGCCCGCCTGTGCGCTGCCTCGCCGGCTGCCGCATCCTCTCAGGTGTGGCTGCACGATGTGTGCTTTCTTGTGTGTTCTGGTCTCTCTTTTAGGAATAGTTGTATTTACTGTGTTTTCATGGACAAATATAATGTTGGGAGGAAAATTCTGCCGCTACATTCACGCCGCCATCCTCCCGGAAGTGTTCCCAGTTTTTTGAGGGTTTTTATCATGAAAGTATGTTGAATTTTGCCAAATGCTTTTTCAGTGTCAATTAAGATCTTAAGTTTTTTTTCTGTCTTTCTGTTAACATAATTATTACATTGATAGATATTCATTTGTGGAACCATCCTTTCATTCAAAGAATAAATCCTGCTTGGTATTCATGGTGAATAATTCTTTTTATATGTTGATGAATTTGGTTTGCTAATATTTTGTCAAGAATTTTTACATCAATGTTCATATTGATCTGTAATTTTCTTACCGTATCTTTGGCATTGGTAGCAAGGTAATGCTGATCTCATAAAATGAGTTAGAAAGTGTTCCCTTTTCTTCAGTATTTTGGAAAAGTTTGAGAATGATTTTTGTTAGTACTTCTTTAAATGTTTGGTAGAATACACCAGTGAACCATTAGGTTTAGAAATTTTCTTTGTTGGGAGGTTTTTGATTACTAAATCAATCTCTTTATAAGTCCATTTAGATTTTCTATTTTTTTGTGACTTAATCTTAGAAGGTTTTGTGTTTCTAGGAATTTATTTCATCTGGGCTATCTGATTTTTTGGTGTTCAGTAGTTCATAGTACTGTCTTACAATATTTTTATTTCTGTATAGTTGGTAACAATGTCCCAATGATGCCGGGGTTCTTGTTCACGAAGCCGAAGAATGAGCTTAGCAAATAGGCAAGGTAGGAGAGCAAGGTAAAGACTTTTATTTAGAAATAAAGTGATAGGACAGAGCTCCCGGCTCACACCAGGAGGGAACATGAGAGTCCAGTGTGCTTCGTTGTCTAGGGGTTTTATAGGCAAATGAGGATTTTTCAAGAACATGAAAAAAAGGCTTAGGGGTGTGGACTTGTACCACTTGCCCTCCCCTCAAGGAGGGCTGGGTTGTTCTCTGCTTGCTAGGGTTGTTCACAGTAAAGTCTCGGGTTGTGCTGTGATACCCTTTCCTATTTGTAAAACCACTCAATCATTCTAGGCCAAGTTGCTCCTGGTCTTTTGACTTTTAACTGACCTTACTGAAGATGTCTATATTCTTAATCTGATATCTTATTCTTAGAGGATTAGTATGACCTTGACTTTGCACAGAGTTTCAAAAGGGACTTCTTTCCCCACTGTTATATTGCTGACTGTAAATATCCCACCCAGCTTTTTCCGGAGGCCCTCACCCTACTCTGACTACAGCCATGGTCCCTGTCTCACCAACTTTGATTTTTGATTTTAGTAATTTGAATCTTTTTTGTTTAGTCCATCTAGTTAAAGATTTGCTGATTTTGTTGATCTTTTCAAAGAACCATCTTTCTGTTTCAATTTTTTTCTTCTATTGTTTTCCAACTCTCTGTTTTGTTTCCTTCCATCTGCTAGCTTTGGGCTTAGTTTTGCTCTTTTTTTTTCCCCCTAGTTTCTTAAGCTGTAAAGTTAGGTGTTAATTTGAGGTCTTTCTTATTTTTTAACATAGGCATGTATAGCTAGAAATTTTACTCTGAGCATGCTTTCACAACTTATAAAACTTACATCTCAAAAGTTTTAGTATGTTGTGCTTTTGTTTTGTTTTTATTCAACCCTAAGAATTTTCTAATATCTCTTTTGATTTCTTTTTGACTGATTCTTCAAGTGTGTGTTCCTTAATTTCCACATTTTTGTAAATTTTTGTTTTTCTTGTTATTGATTTCTAAATTCATCCCTTTGTGGGCAAAGAAAATACTTTGTGTGATATCTGTCCTTAAAATCAATTGATACTTGTTCTTTTGGCCTAACATATAGTTTATCCAAGAAAATGTGCCATGTACACTTGAGAAGAATGTGTATTCTGTGGTTGTTGGGTAGAGTGTTCTATATATATATGTTTTGTTTTGGCTTTTTGTGTTTTTCAAGCTCTCTAATTCCTTTCTGCCTCTCGATCTATCCAGTATTGAAAATGAAGTATTGAAGTCTTTGACTATTTTTGTGGAATTATTTCTTCCTTTAAGTTTTTCAATTTTTCATATTTTGATGATCTGTTATTAGGTGTTTAATTGTTTATAATTGTTATATCTTCTTGTATTGAAATTTATTGACATATAGTGTTCTTTTTCTCTTGTAAACTCTTTTTGGATTTAAAGTCTACCTTCTCTGATATTAGTTTAGTCACCCTTTGCATGGAATATATATTCCATTCTTTCACCCATAACCTATTAATGTCTTTGGATTTAAAGTGAGTTTTTTGTAGAGAGCAAATGCTTGAATCATATTGTTTTAATCCATTCTGTGAATCTCTGTCTTTTGGCTGAGGAGTTTAACCAATTTACATTTAAAGAGATTATTAGTAAGAAGGGATTTACTTTTTTTGTTTTTTTATATGCCATATAGCTTTTATCATCCCTCATTTCTTTCATTATTAACTTTTTTTATTTGATATTTTTTGTAATGAAATATTTTGATTCCCTTCTTTTTTCCTTTTGTTATATTCTACAGATAATTTCTTTGTTTTTTATCATAAGGATTCCATTTAACATCCTGAAGTTACAACAATCTAATCTGAATTTTTATCCATTTAACTTTAATGGCATATAAGAACTCTGTTCCTATACAGTTCCATGTTTCTCCTTTCTGTTATTGATATTACAGATTATATCTTTATATATCATGTGCCCCAAAACATAGACTCGTAATTGGTTTTTGATGAATTTATCTTTTAACTCATGTAGGAAAATAAAAGTGGAGCTACAAAAAAAAAATTACAACAATACTACTCTCTTTTATTCTTGTCCATGTGTTTGCCTTTACTGGAAGTCTTTATTTATTTATACATCTGTGAGTTGTAGACTGCTTTCATTTCAGTCTGAAAAATTTTTTTTTTAGCATAATGTTTCAGGTCCAGTGGTAACAAACTCCCTTAGCTTTTGTTTATCTGAGAATGTCTTAGTTTCTTCCTCATTTTTAAGGATGGTTTTTCTGGATATAGAATTCTCAGCTGACAGTATTTGTCTTTCAACACTTTGAATATATCAACCCCTTGCCTGCTGGCCTTCAAGGTTTCTAATGAGAGAGAGGCTGATAATCTCATTGAGAATCGCTTATATGTGATGAGTCACTTCTCTCTCACAATTTTCAAAATATTTGTTTTTGCTTTTGACAGTTTGATTAAAATGTGTCAATGTGAGTCAAGCATTTGGCCTTTAATTTAGCTGCTTGTTCTCATGAAGTTATCAGTTTCTTCTTAACTGCTTATCACCAAAATCTCCATTGTTTTTAGGAGCACCAGTAGATTTGAACTTCCCAGACCATGTTTCAAATAAAATTAATCCTTTGGGCAGATCTTTAGATCTCTCATTCTTATGGATTGCCTCTCTGTCTAGGCAAAATAACTACTGCTTTGAAACTAGAGGTCCTACAGTAGCACCCCAGCTTTAAGAGCAGGCTGCTAGTTACAAGTGGTAGCTTCTGGTTTCTGGGCTTGCCTGTGCTGGCATGGAACATTCACCCACTGAGTAACCTGGATGAAAGCTATTGAAGGTCGTTTTCTTAGTCTGCCTGCCTGGAGTGGAATCCCCATCCTATGAGTTGGGGTTAGTTGGAAGAAGGGAGTCCTCGTCCTTTTGGCTGGATTTGCTTGGCTTTTAGTCTCTGCACTGTGAAGGTGGGCTATTGAGAAATGCAGGTGGCCTTCTTTTCCTGGGAGATAATGTAGAATGAGAGGGAAGAAAGAGAGTCCTGTTTTCTTGGCTGCACCTGCCTGGAGGGAGCTTCTATCACATGCAGCTGGAGTTTAGGAAAAAAGGGAGTAAGTTATGACTCAAATACCACAGATTCTCACTGTTCCTACTGAGATTTAGATTTTCTTGAATAAATATTTCTTCATTTGCTGTATGCCCTAAAAACAATTTCCAGAAACTTTAAGTGATTGTTTTAAAATAATTCCACCAGTTATGCTTCTCTGGGAAGTCTGTAGAGCTCCTCATGCCTCTTTTCTAGAAGTAATATCACCTACATGTCTCTTGATAAGAACAAGAATAGAAAATATTGGCAATATTTGTTGATTATTAATTATGTTCCAGGAACTGGGATGCTTATTTTACATAATTATCTCTTTGGATCTTCATTTGCCTTTTATATATTTTTTGGTTTATTGTTTATTGCCTGTACCCACTTATTACAATAAAACTTAACAAAAGCAGGATTTTTTTAGCTGCTTTATTTGTCTTCAGGTTCCTGAAAGTGTTATAGTGCTTGACACATGGTGTGTTCATACATATTGGTTGAATAAATTAATGAAAGACTAAATATATTATTAACTGAAGTAGAGTCTATTATTAGTTCCATATTTAGGAGAGAAAATTGAGGCTTATGGAAGTTAAGCAATATGCCCAAATTCATAGAGCTTATAAGTGAAGTGCCTGAAATTGAAAAGTAGGTTTATCTAACTTCACATTTTGGGCTTTTAGCCACCATTATATTTGGTCAATGCTAATATGAAAGATCATGTCTGCTTGATACTTTCCTTTTTCTGCTCAAACAAGAAGCATTTTTCTTCTTTCATTATTAACTTTAGTGAAAACACTTTGTTGATCTATACTTGGTACTAATAGAAGAATCTAGAGATCATACTGCTAGAACAAGATGGAAAGAGAGGGCACAATGAGTGGTTAAAAGAAGCAAAGGACCTCAGATATGAATACTGTCATTTTATCTTTTTAAAAAAACCCTAGTAAGTACTGTATTATATCTTTTTAGGTTAGTTTATGGCAACCTTCTTCAGCATGATGAATTGGAGATAATTATATAAGTGTAAGGGAAAGGAAAAGTTTATTGTATGATAGACTAGAATATTTTTTTTTAGGGGCAGGGATAATTACTGATAACCTTATTATGCACCTTTCAGAGTGTCCCTGACAATTGGAAATTTCACTGTAAAAGACAGCTCACTACAAGATTTCATTTCCGTTGTTTATAATCCACTATGTCCTGAGTATGCTAAAATATTACTGGAAAAAAAGTGACTATAAGAATCTAGTCATCTTTTTTTAAGCCAAGCAGAAATGACATTTCTGAGATGGGAAAGAGATATATAAGAACATTAGAATTATTCATCTAAAGAAAAAAAAATTGTCATTCAACAATTACTTAAATGTTTTAGAAGAAATATTTTGTGTTTGAATTTTAATTAATAAAATTCTTCTGAACATTATGCAAATGAAGACAGATTGTGTCTTTGCCTCGTAATGATCATCTTAAATATTTGTGAACACAAAAAACTGCTCATAGCCCAACAAAGACTCAGTGGCTTTAAACTTGTATGCTATTTCTTTGGATAATTATGCAGCCAAAATAATCATTTATTTAATTAGTATCAGATAATAGAAATTGTTCATCTTCATTTGGATACAACAGTAATGCTATGAAGTCATGCTCTAGAGAACTGATTTTTCTGGTGTTTAACTCCAAACACTGAGTTCAGCTCCAAATTCTAAAATTAAAATGTGCGGAATCTGCAAAATCTAACACTTTTTGAGGTTTTTCCATGGCTACTGTAACTAAAGGAGAAATTGATGTATTAAAAATATTTTTGGAATTCTAACAAATATATTACAAAAAAACATTCTTACCTATTTTCCAGAGAAGAATATTTTTATAAGTAAATGGAATACAGAATGTGGAAAATAAAATGCCATGTATATAGGCTTTTGTGTGTGTAATTGCTTTATTTTTTACATGGTAATAACAACTCTGGTCCCTGAATTTTGTGTTACTATTGTACTTTAAAAATATGACCACTATTTGAAAGTTCACTGGGTATAATGCAGATGAATTGGGGAAACAGAATGGAAAAAGGTGCCAGAGCCATCTTGCTTAAACATTATCACCCATACCTAAGACACCTATGGAACAGCTAATAGCTGATATTTCTTTATTATGGTATCCCAATTTTCCATAACCAATATTTAAAAACTTTTATATCATTTGTTTCTAATTTCTAATCATTTTGTAGTCAATGCATGCTCTTTATACCTAAAATAACTTTTTTTCCCCAAATACATTTTTCTGGTTTTTCTTTTCTCTCAATGAAGATGAAACATAAGTGTTTAATATGTGAAGAAAATAACATAAACACTTCTGAGTCATTTCAAGGCTAAAAAGTCATAATTTATTTAGTATTTCTTCTTAGATTAACTTTATTATCTAAATTAAAAATTTTTTATCTCCTACTCTTCCTTTGTATACTATACTTTTTAGTTTCTTTTTAGTTTCTCTCTTTCATCTCTCATAAAAAGGATGTAGTGACTCTTTAAAGCAACATGAGGCTAATGTCAAATAAATGTAAAGGTAGTTGGGTTTGGAAACCTCGCCTGTTATTTCATCCTAGCAAATCCTGAGTTTTTCAATGAAAATTTGCCAGTGCTCAAATGATTTTGGCTTAGTTTCAAATATAAAAGTCTCAGATATTTTACCATCATTTTTATGTGTAGTCACTTATTTACCATTTTGTACTGGATAACACAGAATACTTGGAAAGTTACATAAAAAGCACTTTGTCCAACTCTTAATTATCTAGGGGTTTGTGAACCGGTTTAGTGATTAGTTAAAAGAAAAGACTGTATTTGTAAAGGAAAAAATATAAAATTTTTACAAATTGCCATGAACATTTCCTTATTGGAAAGAATTATTTTTGGGGTTATACACATCAAAAGATATAACAAATTATTCATCCACTCATGGAAGTACTCTGCCCCACTGCCAAGGCCAATAACAGAACTATCAATACAGGGAGAGTGGAGATATGATGTGTGCAAGGGACACAAAAGGAGGGAGCACAAGGGGGAATTATAATGTGTGAAGAAAGTAAAAACTATATTTAGAGTAACATCTGAAAGAATAATATATTTACAAATAAATTAACAAAAAGCTGTAAAACTTATATTCTGACAACTACAAAGCATTGTTGAATGAAATTAAAGAGGCCTAAAGAAATGGAATTCTATCCCATGTTCATGGAATAAGACACTTAATATTAAGGATGTAATCATGCTCAAACTGGTCTATAGACTCAATATAATCCTCACCAAAATCCCAGTTAGTTTGGAAATAGACTCGTTGATTCTAGAATTCTTATGGAAATTCAAGGGACCTAGAATATCCCAGTCTTAAACAAGGAAAATGAAGGTATGCAAAAGAATGTTGTATGCCTTTAGTCATGTACAAAAGTTAATATACATCAAAGATCAAAATAGCTAAACTATTAAACTCTTAGAAGAAAACATAAGTGTAAGACATCTTTGTGACTTTTGATTATGCAATGATTTCTTAAATAACACCAAAAGCACAACCAGCAAAAGAAAAATAGATGAACTGGACATCATCAAAATGAAAACATTTGTGCCTTAAGGGACATTGTCAAGAAAGTGAAATGACAAATCAAAGAATGGGAAAAAATGTTTGCAAATCATATATCTGATAAGACTTTTATCCTAATATAGAAAGAACACTTACAATTAAATAATGTAAAGATGAATAACCAGAATAAAAAATGGGCAAAGGATATGAATAGACATTTTTCAAAAAATATAAACAAATAGTCATATGGTTGTCCATGACTATTCATAGCAACATTATTCATAAGAGATAAAAAATGAAAAAGTAAATGCCTATTCAGCAACTAATGAATTTATTTAAAAAATGCAGTATTTCATACCTTTGGAAGATATCCATCATACAGTAGAATATTTCCAGCAAAATATTTTCATGTTTTTCTAGAAAAAGTATAATTATGGAAACAAAAAGATCAGTGGTTGTCAGGGGTTTGGGAAAGGAAGGGAGGAGTGAACAAATGTAATTCTAGGAATTTTTAAGGCAATGATACTATATGATACTGTAGTTGTAGATATATATATGCCTTATTATATGTTTGTTAAAACCTAGAGTGTACAACACAAAGAGTGAACTCTAATGTAATTGTGTACTTAATAAAAAAAGTATCAGTAATGACTCATCAATTTTAACAAATATACCATACTAATGCGAAATGTTAGTAATAGTGAAAACTGTGTGGAGAGTTAGAGAGGCAGTATCTGGGAACTCACTGTACTTTCCACTCACATTTTCCATAGAACTAAATTACTCTGAAAAGATAAAGTCTATTGTGAGAAGAGGAATGAAGTACTGATTCATTCTGTAACATGAATGAGCCTTGGAAACATTATTCTTAGTTAAAAGAGCCAGTTGTATGAATTTCATCTGTATGAAATGTCTAGAATAAGCAAATATAGAAGGACAAACTAGGCTGGTGGCAGGGGTGGAGGGGTGGGTGGTTCGTTGCAAGGAAATAGGAAGTTGCTAATGGCCACTAAGTTTCTTTTTTGGATTGTTGAAAATGTTCTAAAATTGATGGTTGCATAACTGTATATACTAAAAAACATTGAGTGGTACATTTAAGTGGGTGAATTTTATGGTATGTAAATTATATCTTAATAAATTCACTTTTAAAAAGTAACAGCAATTAAGCAGTTAATTGCCTGCAGTAATTCCTTTGCCTATATTGTGCATAGCAAAGCTAAAGAGTTCACCTAGGTACTTCTAGTTCTTCTCACTATAGGTGAAAATAGAATAAATTTTAGTAAAACCTGTGCATGCTCCTGTTTTTCCCTTTACTGTCTTTTAAAATCAATCCAATTAATTACATCGGCCTGTGCAGTGAAAAGTCCCTCTAGGTGATTTGAAAGCATTTGGAATGTAAAGATTATCAAAAGGTGTGCCAGGAAGTTTGTGAACCATAAAAGAGTGAATATGATAATTTAAGTCATTAGTATGTTTGTTTTTTTTTTTTTTTTAATGAAATAGGCCAACTTCTCAGTGAAAATGTATTGGAAGACTTGAAGAAACATCTTTTGGGATCATCCAGACATACAAACTGTAGCTTTAGCCTTCTGAATTCTTGAGATTGGGATCCTGGGAAGAAAACAACCATCTGTACACTGGTATTGGATTTAGTAACAACTTTATTGAACTGAAACTACAGTTGACCCTTGAACAATATGGGTTTGAAGTACATGGGTCCACATATACATGGATTTTTTTTCAATAAACATTTTGGAAACATTTTTGGAGATTTGTGACAATTTGAAAAAACACTTTATTTTCTCTAGCTTTATTGTAATAACGCAGTGTATAATACATATAATATATAAAATATGTGTTAATCAACTGTTCATGTTATCAGTAAGACTTTTGGTCAAGAGTAGGCTGTTAGTAGTTATGTTTCTGGGGAGTCAAAAGTTATACACAGATTTTTGACTGCACTGTGGCTGGTGCCCCTAACCTCCATATCATTCAAGGGTGAACTATAGTATTAATTAAATAAAAGGAGAGAGAGAAGTCAGGCAGAGTTGATAAATTCATAGTGGCTAGAAAGAGGGAGTAAGTTCTAGTGTGAAGCCAAAGTGATGAAGATTGGAGAGATCATGAGAGAGTAAATGTTAGGAGAGGGTGGGTGGCAGGGGCAGTTTGAGGTATTCTGAGTCAACAAAAGGAAAGAGAGTTGCTGCATGGAATTTTTATAGGATTCTTATGACTCTGGGCTTAAGGGGGGTAATTAAAAGCACTATCCTGGGATATATTGGAGTTCATGAATTGGAACAGACTTTTTAGCAACTCTGGTGCAAAATATCTTTTCTGTATTTTATTTAAGATTTTTATTCTTCAGATGATCTATGAGAAATAGGGAAAAAAAGGAGAAGTAACTGTATCTTGGCTTTAGAAGAGTTTACAAAATTTGAAATAATAGACTGAGATGATAAATATGAGAGAATTGGATAATCATTGATTGAAATTTGTGTTGCACAATCTTTTTTCTTTAAAAAAACACCTGCCAGTATAACATAGGTGATTTCCTCTTTGAAGGGCCAAATATGTCTTCTTATTGATTCTTATGGTTAAGCCCCAAATCTACTAAAGTTATTGGCTATACTTAGGCTTTTGAAACAGAATAAAGTTTCTAATATTTGTTTTCTAAGTTTACAAATAGATTTTTGTAATGTTCTATTTTGAGTATCTCACAATCTAATTAAAGTTAATTTTTCCTTTCTTAATCATCCTTACTTGACAAGAATTGGGAAGTTTATAAATACTGCATGTGGACGAGACTGGGATCAATTGCTGACAACAAGATTTTGATTAAAAATAATAAGAATCTATGAGAACACAAATGTGAAAATCTTCTCGTGGAAAAAAGATAACTTTTAAACCTAGGGTGTTCACTCCATCTCAGTCTTTTCAACTCTATAACCCACCAAACCAACTCTGGAGAAGTTATGTCAGTGGTTAAGAAAACTTGGAAATGTTGTTTTTGACATGGTCTAATGAATCCATATCATGCAAGTTCATAAATAGTGTGTTAGTTCTAAGTCTATTACTATAAAAAATAGAAGCAAAATTTTTTGTCTTATGTACCAAAACTTACACATGTTGAAATATATTTTAAAATCAGTATTTCCAGGAAATTTTCACATTTATATTCCTAGAAAAATAACCTACAATGAAATAATTTTTCAATACCAAGTAAATTCCAGATAAGGTGATGGCAGCTCCACTATCATTAATAGCTCTTAAAATAATTATGTCAACTCTGGTTAGTTGAATACCTGGAGATCTAAAGGCTCAAATTAAAACCCAACAGCTTGTGCCTTGCAAAGGATTGCCATTATCAAGGCAGAGCAAGTCCTTTTTATAAGGGAGCTGAATCAAGATGAGAAGGAACATATTCTTAGTGTAGGAAATTCTAAATATGACAGTCCTCTGATATGGAGATTAAAATGGTTGATGCACATTTATTTCTGCCAAACATTTCGTTTTCCTTTCACAGAAAGCATACATGCATACAAAAAAAGCAATTATTTACTCAATCCAGTTTTATTGTATGCTTACAGTGTTCCAGGCCACTGCTCTAAGAACAGGAATGAATATGAAAAACAATACTCTTGACATTATACAGTTTACATTCCAGTAAGGGGAGATAGATGATAAACAAATAATTGAATAAAACAAGAAAAAGGTCAGATAGGATATCAGATAGGGTACAGTTTTCTATTGATGCTATAACAAGTCACCATAGACCTAGTGACTTAAAACAACACAAATTTATTATCTTGTAGCTGTGAAAATCAGAAGTCTGAAATGGATTTTACTGGGCTGAAATCAAGGTATCAGCTGGGCTGTGTTAATTCTGGGGTGTCTAGGTAAGTATTCATTCTTTTGCCTTTTCAGCTTCTACAGGCCTCCTGCATTCTTTGGCTTGAGGCACCTTTCTCCAACTTCAAAGTGCAACACTCCTACTTTTATCCCCATCATCTTATCTCCTTTCTCTGACCCTAAACCTCCTGCTTCTCTCTTACAGGATCCTTGTAATTGTATTGGGTCTACCTTTTTAGTCCAGGCTTAGCTCCCCATCTCAAGATTTTTAACTTAATCACATGTAAAGTCTTTTTCATATTCATAGGGGGTTGAGGATGTGGAATATCTTTGAAGGGACATTATCCAGTTTACCTCAGTGGTAAATGAGATGCAGAGAGGTAATGTAGATGGTTCTATAAAAAGATTCTGATTTGCTCTTTTAGGTGGTCAAGAAAGTCTATCTAAACAGGGATTAAGCTGAGATCCTCATGAAAAAAAGGAACCAAAACTTGGAAGATCAGGTGGTGGAGCACTCCAGGTAGAAGACAGAACTAGAAACAAGAAAAATAAAGGTCAGTATGCTGGACCTTAGTTACCTACTAGGAAAGCAGTATGAGTAGAGATAGGAAATTGGTATGAGTAGAGATAGGAAAGGTAAGTTGAAGCCAGATTATGTAGGATTTAGTAAATGGGGGTAAGCGAACAGATAAATATATTTGCATCTGGTACCTTCTCTAGGCCACAATTCAAGAGCGAAATGGTAGGCACTCAAACTTTACGTAACTACATAAGAGGTATATTAGGTAACCTGATAGAGAATAGCAACTGAAAATCAAAGCTGTGAGTTGTATAGATTTGACAAAAAAAAGCTTAACGTATTGGCAAGGATGTGGTATGTCTATTGACTTCTTGAAGTTGTCGAGTCTGCAGAATCTATACCAAATCATCTGCAAAGATTCACCAAAGGGTCAATTAAAAAAGAGGAGACTGACTTTAGACATGGACACTGTGGCAATTTATGCCTTCCTCAGGAAGAAGCTTTGAAGTGAAATTCCATTTCAAGGCCAAACTGGAAGCATAGGTTTTTCCATGAAGGAAAGGACACCCAGTCAAATGAATCCTTCAATGGGAAAGATTTTTGACAAGTGAAAGTTGCATTAAAATAGGGCATATCACCGTGGCTGAACTGCAGGTCCATTTTTCAGTCTCAAGTCTTTCTAAAATGGCATCCTGTTTTCTTTCTTAGGAAAATGAGAAAATAATTTAGGAACCTATCATTCATTACTTCCTAATATTTAGAGGGTTTCTGTGTGGGGGGCTGAATGCAGTTGGGACTGAAAACATAATCATCCTTTATTCTTTTTATTATTATTATTTTTTATTATAGTATCATTAATATATAATCTTATGTTGGTTTCAAATGTACATCACAGTGGTTCAACAGTTCCTGTGATCAACTTATATTGTGATTTTGAATTATTGTGCCCTTTTATCCCCCTTCCCCCAACACCCACCCCAACCCCTCCCCTGGTAACCACTAGTCACTTCTTGGTGTCTGTGAGTCTAATACTGTTTTGTTCCTTCTGTTTTGCTTTGTTCTTATATTCCACAAATAATTGAAGTCATATAGTATTTGTCTTTCTCCTTCTGGCTTATTTCACTGAGAATAATACCAACTAGATCCACCCATGTTGTTGCAAATGGCAGGATTTCTGTTCTTTTTATGGATGAATAATATTCCATTGTGTATATGTACCACCTCCTCTTTATCCATTCATCTATTGATGTACAGTTAGGTTGCTTCCATACCTTGGCTATTACAAATAGTGTGATAAACATAGAGATGCATATATCTTCTCGAATCAGGGATTTTTTTTCAGGTAAATTCCTAGTAGTGGAATTACTGGGTCAAATGGCATTTCTACTTTTAGTTTTTTGAGACACCTTCATACTGCTTTCCACAGGGGTTTCACCAATTTGCATTCCCACCAACAGTATAGGAGGGTTCCTACTCCACATCCTAGCCAGCATCTGTTGTTTCTTGTCTTTTGGATAGTGGCCTTTGTAACTGGTGTGAGGTGATATCTCATTGTGGTTTTAATTTGCATTTCCCTGATAATTAGCGATATGGATCATCGTTTCATGTGCATGTTGGCTATCTGAATTTCTTCTTTGGAGAAGTGTCTGTTCAGGTCCTCCACCCATTTATTTGTTTTTTGGCTGTTGAGGTGTATGAGTGCTTTATATATTTTAGATGTTAACCCCTTATCAGATGAGTCATTTATTAATATATTCTCTCATACTTTAGGATGTTTTTTTGTTCTACTGATGGTGTCCTTTGCTGTACAGAAGCTTTTTAGTTTGATGTAGCTCCACTTGTTCAGTTTTGATTTTGTTTCCCTTGTCCAAGGAGACATGTCCAGGAAAAAATTGTGAGGCAATATCTCATTGTGGCTTTGATTTGCCTTTCCCTGATAATGAGTGATGTGGAACATCTTTCAATGTGTCTGTTGGCCATCTGTATTTTTTCTTTGGAAAAATGTCTCTTTGGGTCCTCTGCCCATTTTTTGATAGAGTTAGACCAATTATTTACTAAACACATATGAAGTTATAAAAAACAAAAATAGTAAAATCAACTATACAATTAGTCAAGGGATACACAAAAGATGTAAATTGTGACATATACATAAAATTGGGAAGAGGAAGAAGAATAAAAAAGTGTACTTTTAGATTGTGTTTGAAATAGAGAGACCATCAACTTAATATAGACTGTTATATATATAGGAAACTATCTATGAAACTTATGATAACCACAAACCTAAAGCCTATAGTAGATACATGAAAAATTAAAAAAAAGAAAATCCAAGCATAACACTAAAGAAAACCCTCAAATAACAAGAGAAAAGTATAAGAGAAGAAAAAAGGAACAGAGAAGAACCACAAAATAACCAGAAAACAATAAAATGGCAATAAGTACATACCTATCAATAATTACCTTAAATGTAATTGGACTAAATGCACCAATTAAAAGACATAGAGTGGCAGAGTGGATAAAAAACATGACCATCTATATGCTATCGACAAGAGACTCATTTCAAAAGTAAAGACATACATAGATGAAAGTGAAGGGATGGAAGGATATATCATGCAAATAAAAGAGAGAAAGAAGCAGAAGTAGTATTACTTATATCAGACAAAATAGACTTCAAAACAAAAAAATTAATAAGAGACAAGGACATCACATAATGATAAAGGGATCAGTCCAACAAGAGGATATAAGGATATAACAATTGTAAATATCGATGCATCCAGCATAGGGGCACCTAAATATATATATAAAAAAAGTACTAAAGGACCTAAGGGTGAAATAGCAACACAATCATATTAGGGATTTTAATATCCCACTTACACCAATGGACAGATCATATAGACAGTAAATAAGAAAACAGTCATTGAATGACATGTTAGACCATATGGACTTAACAGGTATATACAGAATGTTCTACCCAAAAGCATTAGGGTACATATTTTCCTGAAGTGCACATGGAACATTCTCCCGAATAGATCACATATGAGGACACAAAAATAGCCTCAATAATGAAAAAATATTGATACTTCAAGCATCTTTTCAGATCACAGTGGTATGAAACTAGAAATCAATTACATGTGCAATGCAGCAAAAGAGGTTCTAAGAGGGAAGTACATAGCAATACAGGCCTACCTCAAGAAACAAGAACACCACCAAATAAACAGTCTAAACTCACAACTAAAGAAGCTAGAAAGAGAGGAAAAAATGAAACCCAAAATTAGTGAAAGGACAGACATAATAAAGATCAGAGTAGAAAAAATAGGGAATAATAAAATAGAAAAACATTAATGAAACCAAGAGCTGATTCTTTGAGAAAGTAAACAAAATAGACAAACCCCTAGCTGAACTTACTGAGAAAAAAAAGAGAGGACACAAATAAAATCAGAAGTGAAAAAGGATAAATTACAATTGATACCACAAAAAGACAAAGAGTTAATGGAAGATTCTATGAAAAATTATATGCCAATAAATTGGACAACCTAGAAGAAATGGGCAAATTTCTAGAAAAATACAACCTTTCAAGACTTAACCTAGGAAGAAACAGAAAATATGAATTGACCAGTTACCAGTAACAAAATTGAATTGCTTATCAAAAAACGAACAAAATTCCAGGACCATATAGCTTCATAGCTGAATTCCACCAAACATTTAAAGAAGAGCTAATATCCATCCTTAAAGTATTCCAAAAAATAGAAGAAGGAATACTTCCAAACTTATTTTATGAGGCCAGCATCACTCTAATACTAAAACCAGACAAAGACACCACAAAAAAAAGAAAATTAAAGACCAATATCTCTGATGAACATAGATGCAAAAATCCTTAACAAAATATTAGCAAATAAACCTCAAAAATACATCAAAATGATCATCCATCATGACCAAGTAGGGTTTATTCTAGGGATGCAAGGTTGGTACAATATTCTTAAATCAATGTGATAGAGCACATTAACAAAAGGAAATCTTAAAACCATGTGATCATTTCAATAGATGCTTAAAAAGCATTTGACAATATTCAGCATCAATTCATGAAAAACTTACAACAAAATGGATATATAGGGAACATAACTCAAATAATAAAGGCCATATAAGACAAACCGACAGCAAACATTGTACTCAGTGGTGAAAAGCTGACAGCGTTTCCTGTAAGATCAAGAACAAGACAAGGATATTCACCCTCACTACTTTTATTCAACTTAGTACTGAGAGTCTTAGCTACAGCAATCAAACAAGATAAAGAGATAAAAGCATCCAAATTGATAAAGAAGAAGTAAAACTCACTTTTTGCAGATAACATGATACTGTATATAGAAAACCCTAAAGACTCCATCAGAAATCTTTTAGAACTAAACTGGATTCATGAAAGTGGCAGGATACAAAACCAATATACAGAAATCTGTTGAATTCCTATATGCTAACAATGAACTAGTGGAAAGAGAAATAAGGAAACAATTCCATTTATAATTGAATCAAAAAGAATAAAAAACCTAGGAATAAACTGTACAAAGGAGGTGAAAGACGTGACTGAAAACTGTAAGACACTGATGAAAGAAATTTAAGGAGATACAAATGAATGGAAGTCTCTCCCATGCTCATAGATAGGAAGAATTAATATTATGAAAATGGCCATCCTGCCCAAAGCAATTTACAGATTCAATGCAATCTCTATCAAAATTTTACCAGTGACATTTTTCAATGAACTAGAGCAAATAATCCTAAAAGTCATATGGAACCACAAAAGACCCTAAATAGCCAAAGCAATTCTGAGAAAGAAGAACAAAACTGGAGGCATTATGCAACCTGTCCTCAAACTATACTACAAAGCTGCCGTAACCCAAACAGTATGGTATTGGCACAAGAACAGATCCATAGATCAATGGAACAGAATAGAGAGCTCAGAAATACATCCACGTGTAAGTGTTCAATTAATATATAATAAAGGAGCCATGAATATACAGTGGGGAAAGACACTATCTTCAATAAATTATTTTGGGAAAACTGGACAGTTACATGCAAGAGAATGAAACTGGACTATTGTCTAACTCCATACACAAAAGTAAACTCAAAATGGTTTAAAGATCTGAATGTAAGACATTAAACCATAAAATTCTTATTAGAAAAAACATAGGCAAAAATCTCTTGAACATAAGCATCAGCAGTTTTTTCTGGACACATCTCCTCGGGCAAGGGAAACAAAAGCAAGAATGAACAAGTGAAACTATATCAACTGAAATCCTTCTGTACAGCAAAGGACAGCAACAATGAAACAAAAAGGCAACCTACAATATGTGATAATATATTTGTAAATGATTTATCTGATAAAGAGTTAAATCCAAAATATATAAAGACCTCACAAGACTTAACACCAAACAAACAAACAACCTGATTTAAAATGGGTTGAGGATCTGAACATTTTTCCGTTTCACAAAAAATACAGTTGGCCAACAGGCAAATAAAAAGATGCTCTATATTGCTCATCCTCAGGGAAATGCAAATCAAAACCACAATGAGATATAACCTCACACAAGTTAGAATGGCCACTATCCAAAAGACAGAAATAACAAGTATTGGCAAAGATGCAGAGAAAAGGGAACACTGCTACACTCTTTGTGGAAATGTAAATTGGTTCAGCCATGTGGAAAGCAGTAGGGAGGTTCCTCAAAAAACTAAAACTAAAAATACCATATAACCAAGGAATTCCATGTCTAGGAATTTACCCAAAGAAAATAAAATCTCTGATTTTAAATGATATGTGTACTTCTATGTTTATTGCTGCATTATTGCAGTAGGCAATATATGGAAGCAACCAAAGTGTCTATCAATAGATGAATGGATAAAGAAGAAGAGGTTTACATACACAGTAGAATATTATTCAGCCATAAAAAATAAAGAATTCCTGACATTTGTGACAACATGAATGGACCTAGAGGCTTTTCTGCTAAGTGAAATAAGCCAGGTGGAGGAAAGACAAATACCATACGATTTCACTTATATGTGTAGTATAAAAACAAAACAAAACAGAGGAACAAAAACAGCAGTAGATTCAGAGACACTGAGAAGTGACTGGTGATTAACCATAGGGGAGAGATTGAGGTGAGTGGGTGTGGAGGGTGGGGGGCTAAAACGGCACAAAAATTCTCAATCTTAAATTGGTCACAGGGATAGTAGTAAAGCATGTAGAATATACCTAATGATTCTGTAACATCTTCCTATGTTGACATATAGTAACTACTCTAGTGGGGTGAGAATTTAATAATATGGCTAACTGTTGAACCACTGTGTTGTGTACTTGAAAAAATATAGGATTTTGTATGAATTATACTTCAATAAAAAAACTGTCCCAGCTGACTTCTTTGTTAATCAGCCAGAACCACCAGTTCTAGCTTTTTGACTGAAATCACATTTTGCTAGTAAGGAAGCATAGGAGAATAAATATTGTGGAGGTCACTATTATTATTTGTCACAGCATCATTACAAGTTACGTTTTTTTATGTTAACTCTTCAGGTAATCCTGTGTTTAAAAACTATATACCATTTTATATTAGATTACTGGGGCTGCTGTAATAAAATACCACAGAGACAACAGAAATTTATTTTCTAATAGTTCTTCAGGCTCAAAATCCATGATCAATGTATGGCAGATTTGATTTCTCCTGTGGCCTGGCGTCTCCTTGGCTTGATATTGGCCACCTCACTGTGTCCTCATATGGACTTTTGTTTGTGCACACGTCTTTGGGGTCTCTTTCTCTTCCTCTTCTTATAAGTACACTTGTCATATTGGATTAGGGCCCCACCCTTATTTATCCTTATTTACCTCTTCAAAGGCCCTTTATCTTCCAAATGCACTCCCATGTGGTAGGGAGGGCTTCAATTTATGAATTTTAGGGGAGGACCCATAACACTTAACACAGTCTATAATACTCTTCCATTACCTGCAAAAGTTATGCCAAACCTTCACTTTTCTTCATCAATCAGCTACCCATCATTTCTTCCCGTACTATAAAAAAATATACCCTGAGTTCACTCTAACTCACAGAGATATAGGGACTACCAGATATGAATCTCTTTATCTTTCTCCCCTTTTCTCTTCATTTGAAAATATACCTTCAATTGCTTTCACCCATTTACTGTTTCCTCTTAAAGTTGAGTACTAACAACAGTAGCAGCTGAAAACTTCAGGTTTAAAACATGGAATGAACAGCATCTTCTGAAATAGAAAAGCTAGAACAATGTCAAATAACCACCATTAATTATTTTCCCAAGGTTTGCAGAGTGCTTTTCAGCACAGTAGGAACTTTAGCCTTTCCCTAATGAAGGTAGTGTTTTGTAACTATATTCAAGGTAATGACAACATTTCATGTTTTTCCTTCAGAAAAAAATACATAAATCTTTTTAATTTTATCAGATATGTGGTTGTCCATCAATATTTGAATGACATCACAATGACATCTAGTGGCTGTTTAAAAAATATATCTTTAAGAAGATGATATTTTTAACCTGGAAATAAGAAAGCAGAATGAGTTATTATAATGTTTTGTTTTTGAACCTGCCTCTTTCCCTACCTCTTCTACATCTATTCCATTCTAACCAGACAAAAAGGATGAAGAAAAATTTGACACCTGATCTAGAGTGTCATATTGATGTCCAGTGTGATACTCAATGGAAACCCTCTAGAGTGTGCAGAAATGAGTAGCTTGATACAAATGTTGATAAATATCCTATAGAGTGACTTTCAGGTAAGAAACTGAGATCCACATCCATATGCTATAGGTAATTGTAATAAGAGAACCATATCAAAGTCATCTTTTTTTTAATTTTGCTATTATTAAAATAAAATTACATGAGCAACATTATGGTTACTAGACTCCTCCTATTATCAAAACCCCAGCACGTACCCCATTGCAGTCACTCTCCATCAGCGTAGTAAGATACTATAGAATAACTGCTTCTTCTCTCTGAGTTATACTGCCTTCCCCGTATCCCCCCACCCCACCCCCACCCCGGCTACATTATGTGTGCTAATGGTAATAGCCCTTTCTCCCCCTTATCCCTCCCTTCCCACCCATCTTCCCCAGTCCCTTTCCCTTTGGTAGCTGTTAGTCCATTATTGGGTTCTGTGAGTCTGCTACTGTTTTGTGTTCTCTCAGTTTTTTCTTTGTTCCTATACTCCACAGATGAGTAAAATCATCTGATACTTGTCTTTGTCTGCCTGGCTTATTTCACTGAGAATAATACCCTCTAGCTCCATCCATGTTGCTGCAAATGGTAAGATTTGTTTTCTTCTTATGGCTGAATAATATTCCATTGTGTATATGTACCTCTTCTTTATCCATTCATCTACTGATGGACACTTAGGTTGTTTCCATTTCTTGGCTATTGTAAATAGTGCTGCGATAAACATAGGGGTGCATATGTCTTTTTGAAACTGGGCTACTGCATTCTTAGGGTAAATACCTAGGTGTGGAATTTCTGGGTCAAATGGTATTTCTGTTTTTAGTTTTTTGAGGAACCTTCATACTGCTTTCCACAATGGTTGAACTAATTTACATTCCTACCAGCAGTGTAGGAGGGTTCCCCTTTCTCCACATCCTAGCCAGCATTTGTTGTTTGTGTTTTGGATGTTGGCCATCCTGACTGGTGTGAG
>JAQQAC010008864.1:13750116-13774711 GCA_029783875.1 Phataginus tricuspis
ACAATTTATTTTATTTTAGTATCATTAACCTACAATTACATGAGCAATATTGTGATGATTAAACTTGTGGTTTTAATTTGCATTTCTCTGATGATTAGTTATGTGGAGCATCTTTTCATGTGCCTGTTGGCCATCTGAATTTCTTCTTTGGAGAAGTGTCTGTTCAGCTCCTCTGCCCATTTTTTAATTGGCTTATTTGCCTTTTGTTTGTTGAGGTATGTGAGTTCTTTATATATTTTGGATGTCAACCCCTTATCGGATATATCATTTATGACTGTATTCTCCCATACTGTAGGATGTCTTTTTGTTCTACTGATGGTATCATTTGCTGTACAGAAGCTTTTAGTTTGATATAGTACTGTTTCTTCATTTTTGCTTTTGTTTCCCTTGCCCGGGGAGATGTTCATGAAGAAGTTGCTCATGTTTATGTCCAAGAGATTTTTGCCTATATTTTTTCCAAGAGTTTTATGGTTTCATGACATACATTCAGGTTTTATATCCATTTTGAGTTTACTTTGGTGTATGGGGTTAGACAGTAATCCAGTTTCATTCTCTTACATGTAGCTGTCCAGTTTTGCCAACACCAGCTGTTGAAGAGAATGTCATTTCCCCATTTATATCCATGGTTCCTTTATCACATATATTAATTGACTATCTATGCTTGGGTTTATATCTGGGCTTTCTATTCTGTTCCACTGGTCTATGGGTCTGTTCTTGTGCCAGTACCAAATTGTCTTTATTACTGTGGCTTTGTAGTAGAGCTTGAAGTCAGGGAGCATAATTCCCCCTGTTTTATTCTTCCTTCCCAGGATTGCTTTGGCTATTTGGGGTCTTCTGTGGTTCCATATGAATTTTAGAACTATTTGCTCTAGTTCATTGAAGAATGCTGTTGATATTTTGATAGGGATTTCATTGAATCTGTAGATTGCTTTAGGCAGATGGTCATTTTGACGATATTAATTCTTCCTAGTCAAGAGCATAGGATGAATTTCCATTTGTTAGTGTCCTCTTTAATTTCTCTTGAGTGTCTTGTAGTTTTCAGGGTATAGTTCTTTCACTTCCTTGGGTAGGTTTATTCCTAGGTATTTTATTCTTTTTGATGCAATTGTGAATGGAATTGTTTTCCTGATGCAAGTTCATCATTAGTGTATAGGAATGCAACAGATTTCTGTGTATTAATTTTGTATCCTGCAACTTTGCTGAATTCAGATATTAGATCTAGTAGTTTTGGAGTGGATTCTTTAGGGTTTTTTATGTACAATATCATGTCATCTGCAAACAGGGGCAGTTTGACTTCTTCCTTGCCAGTCTGAATGCCTTGTATTTCTTTGTGTTGTCTGATTGCCCTGGCTGGAACCTCCTGAACTATGTTGAATAAAAGTGGGGAGAGTGGGCGTCCTTGTCTTGTTCCCGATCTTAAAGGGAAAGCTTTCAGTTTCTTGCTCTTAAGTATAATGTTGGCTGTGGGTTTGTCATATATGGCCTTTATGATGTTGAGGTACTTTCCCTCTATACCCATTTTGTTGAGAGTTTTTATCATGAATGGATGTTGAGTTTGTCAAATGCTTTTTCAGCATCTATGGCGATGATCATGTGGTTTTTGTCCTTTTTTTTGTTGATGTGGTGGATGATGTTGATGGATTTTCGAATGTTGTACCATCCTTGCATCCCTGGGATGAATCCCACTTGATCATGATGGATGATCTTTTCCATGTATTTTTTAATTTGCTTTGCTAATATTTTGTTGAGTATTTTTGGATCTATGTTCATCAGCGATATTGGGCTGTAATTTTCTTTTGTTATGGTGTCTTTGCCTGGTTTTGATATTAGAGTGATGAAGTATTACTTCCTCTTCTATTTTTTGGAAAACCTTAAGGAGGATGGGTATTATGTCTTCAGTAAATGTTTGATAAAACTCACCAGTGAAACCATCTGGTCCAGGAGTTTTGTTTTTAGGTAGTTTTTTGATTACCAAATCAATTTCATTGCTGGTAATTGGTCTATTCAGATTTTCTGTTTCTTCCAGGTTCAACGTTGGAAGGTTGTATTTTTCTAGAAAGTTGTCCATTTCTTCTAGGTTATCCAGTTTGTTACCATATACTTTTTCATAGTATGAAAAGATCATAATTCTTTGTATTTCTGTGGTGTCAGTAGTGATTTTTCCTTTCTCATTTCTGATTCTGTTTATGTGTGTAGACTCTTTTTTTTTCTTGATAAGTCTGGCTAGGGGTTTATCTGTTTTGTTTATTTTCTCGAAGAACCAGCTCCTACTTTCACTGATTCTTTGTATTGTTTTATTCTTCTCGATTTTATTTATTTCTGCTCTAATATTTATTGTGTCCCTTCTTCTACTGACTTTGGGCCTTATTTGTTCTTCTTTTCCTAGTTTCATTAATTGTGAGTTTAGACTGTTCATTGGGGATTGTTCTTCTTTCCTGAGGTAGGCCTATATTGCAATATACTTCCCTCTTAGAATGGCCTTCGCCATGTCACACAGATTTTACAGTGTTGAATTATTGTTGTCATTTATCTCCATATATTGCTTGATCTCTCTTTTAATTTGGTCATTGATCCATTGATTATTTAGGAGCATGTTATTAAGCCTTCATGTGTTTGTGGTCTTTTTGTTTTCTTTTCGTAATTTATTTCTAGTTTCATACCTTTGTGGTCTGAGAAGCAGGTTGGTACAATTTCAATCTTTTGAATTTACTGAGGCTCTTTTTGTGGCCTAGGATATGATCTATTCTTTAAAACGTTCCATGTGCACTTGAGAAGAATGTGTATTCTGTTGCTTTTGAATGGAGTGTTTTGTAGATGTCTGTTAGGTCCCTCTGTTCCAATACGTTGTTCAGTGCCTCTATCTCCTTACTTATTTTCTGTCTGGTTGATCTGTCCTTTGGAGTGAGTGAAGTGTTGAAGTCTCCTAAAATGAATGAATTGCATTCTATTTCCCCCTTTAATTCTGTTAATATTTGTTTCACATATGTAGGTGATGTTGTGTTGGGTGCCTAGATATCACTTTGTAATAGTGATATCCTCTTGTTGGACTGAACCCTTTATTATTATGTAATATCCTTCTTTGTTTCTTGTGACTTTCTTTGTTTTGAAGTCTATTTTGTCTGATACAAGTACTGCAACTCCTGCTTTTTTCTTCCTATTAGTTGCATGACAATCTTTTTCTATCCCTTTGCTTTCAGTGTGCATATGTCTTTGGGTTTGAAGTGAGTCTCTTGTAGGCAGTGTATAGGCGGGCCTTGTTTTTTTATCCATTCAGTGACTCTATGTCTTTTGATTGGTGTGTTCTGACCATTTACATTCAGGGTGATTATCGATAGGTATGTACTTATTGGCATTGCAGGCTTTAGATTCATGGTTACCAAGGGTTCAGGGGTATTCTCTTACTATCTACCAGTCTAATTTAACTTAGTACGCTATTATAATCACAACGTAAAGGTTCTTTTTTTTCCTCCTTTTTCTTTCTCCTCCATTCTTTATATATTAGGTATTGTATTCTCTACTCTTTGTTTATCCCTTGATTTACTTTGGGGGTAGTGGATTTGATTTTGCATCTGCATTCTGATTAATTGTTCTACTTTCTTTATTGTGGTTTTATTTCCTCTGGTAACAGCTAATTAGCCTTAGGAATACTTCCATCTACAGGAGTCCCTTCAAAGTGCACTGTAGAGGTGGTTTGTGGGAGGTAAATTCTTTCAACCTTTTCTCATCTGGCAATTGTTTATTCCCTCCTTCAAATTTAAATGATAATCTTGCCAGGTAGAGTATTCTTGCTTGGAGGCCCTTCTGTTTCATTACATTAAATATATCATGCCACTCCCTTCTGACCTGTAAGGTTTCTGCTGAGAAGTCTGTTGATAGCACGGTGAGTTTTCCTTTGTATGTGATCTTTTTTTTCTCTCTCTAGCTGATTTTGTAGGTCTGTCTTGATCCTTTATCTTTGCCATTTTAATTATTATATGTCTTGGTGTTGTCTTTCTTGGGCCCGTTTTGTTGGGAGATCTGTGCAACTCCATGCCCTGAGATATTATCTCCTTCCCCAGATTGGGGAAGTTTTCAGCAATTACCTCCTCAAAGACGCTTTCCATCCCTTTTTATCTTCTCCGAATATTGTTCCACTTGGATTGGTCACACAATTCTCTCAATATTCTTTCAATATCCTTTTTTCTCTCTGTGCCTCAGCTTCTTTGTATTCCTCTTCTCTAATTTCTCTTCCATTTACCGTCTCTTCTACTACATCTAATCTGATTTTAAATCCCTCCACTGTATGTTTCATTTCAGATATGGAGTTTCTTAATGATTGAGTCTCCATCCTAAATTTGTCCCTGAGTTCTTGAATATTTTTCTGTACCTCCATGAGCATGTTTATGATTTTTATTTTGAACTCTCTTTCAGGAAGATTGGTGAGTTCAGTTTCAGTTGGCCCTTTTCTAGTGTTTTTGAGATTTTTGTTTGAACCAGTTTCCTTTGACATTTCATATTTGTATGTGGCACCCTCTAGTGCCCAGAAGTTCTAGTCTCTGGAGCTTCTCAGCCCCTGGAGTGATATTGGGGTCACAGGGGAGTGGTGATGGTGCCTGGGGATACAAAAGAGTTGTTTCCTGCTTCTCGGCTGCTATGCCGGTCTCCCCTGCCAGAACCAGTGGGCGGAGCACATAGGTGTAAGCCTCTGCACTTTGCATCTGTAGTTGTCATAGGCGGGGCCTCCCTCTGGCTGGCCTGATGCCATGGCAGGGACTGCTGATTTGCGAGCTGGTGCCGGCAGGCCAGGAGGAAGGCGCAGCAGGCTGCATATCACATTGGGCCTCGAAGCTCAGTAGCCAGCCAGGTGGATGGAACACCTGAACCTCCTGCTGGGCAGAGCGCAGCCAGACAACCTTGTCCACCTATCCCTTCTCCTGCACAGCAAGCTCCATGAAAACCCACCCTTCAGTAGCCCTCTTGCTGCTAGGAAGCCTCTCAGACCGACTGCCTTTCCTTTGTCCCAGCGTGGCCATATGTGGATCCCTGTCTTCCACAAACAGCTGCAATCTCTGTCTCTCCAAGTATTCTGCCTTTCTAGCTTTCCAACTCCACTAATCTCCAGAGGACCATGCAGTATAGGTTTGTGTTCCCAAAGCAGATCTCCAGGGCTGGGTGTTCAGCAGTTCTAGGCTTTCACCCCTTCCCCCCTCTATTTCTCTTCCTCCTGCTGGTGATCTGGGGTGGGGGAAGGGCTTGGGTCCCACTGGATCAAGGCTTTGGTATATTACCCTATTTTGTGAGGTCTGCTCTGTTCTTGACGTGTATGCAGTCTGGTGCAGCCTTCTTTCCTATTGTTCTTATAGGATTAGTTGTTTTAACTATATTTTCGTATTATATTTGGTTTTGGGAGGAGTTCTCTGTCTCACCTCTCATGCTGCCATCTTGAATCCGTCTCCTGCTTGCTCAATTTTATAAACATCTTGGGCAATGGGTTTAATGGCTTATAGATACTGTATAGTTCTATAAGAAAGAGTTAGTTCTGTTCACAACTCAGAAACTTAAACTAGCAAAGAGGAAAGGAAAAACAACAAGCTAGGAAAATGGAGTGGGAAGAAAGCAAGCAAATTAAAGTGTGACTATCTGTAGTTATGGTCACTTGAATCTTAATCTGTGGGTCTTGTTTGGAAGCTGCTCCTTTCTGTGGTTGTCCACTTGTTCCTAGGCCTTTGATAGATGCTACCAGCTCCTGAAAACTTTTTCTGGGGATTCCAAAGAATTCTTACTTTTAAACTCCCAATGGGAGGGCACTCCAGATATCAGATGGTAAAATAATGGTGTATTTTTTAGCAGGAGACATGGATCAAAATCTATGCCCCAGAGCTTGCAAGAGCTTGCAAGAGTCTGGCAAGGTCCTTTCAAATGTAATTTTAAAACAGTTTTTCTCTTCCAAAAAATGAAGATTCCAGGGTTTAGGTCATTTAGATGTGGTTTGGGAGAATGTCAAAGGCAGCTTAACCCTTTTGGAAATAAGGCTGAGTGTATTATATGAGTTCTTTGTAGTACTTTGACACGTTGAATTGAAGTAAGATAGTGTACAAAATTAGGAGAGAAACACTCAAATGCATAAATTGAGATGTAACAACTTTATATGGACAGAATCAGTAATTTATGCCTTCTTGCCAGCACTGTGGGTGTGACCATTCAAGATTATGAGAATCAGAACATAAACCCTTGGCCAAAGAATCCCAAGAGTGTCAGCTAGTTTGGCTAGTTTGGTATTTTAAGAATCAACTTTAATGATGTATAATTTGCATATAATTAATAGTATACATTTTAAATGTACAGTTGATGATTTTTAACAAGGATGCAATCATGTAAACCTCCACCAAATCAAAATATAGACCATTTCCATCAACCAAAAAAAGTTCCCCTATGCCCCTTTTTAGCCAATATTCACCTTTTCTCTAAGCCCCAGGTAAGCTATGATCTGCTTCATCCCAGAGATGATATTATGTTATCTAGAATTTCATGTAAATGGGCTAATATAGTATGAACTGTTTTGTTTCTGAGTTCTTTCACTCAGAATCATGTTTCTGGAATTTATCCATGTTGCATGTATCATATTCCATTCTTTTAATTGCTGAGTCTTCTTTCACTGTATAGATACATCATAGTTTGTTTATCTGTTCACATGTTGATGGATGTTTGGTTTATTTCCAAGTTTGACTACTTTGTATAAAGCTTACATGAACATTCATGTACAAGTCACATAATTTGTGGCCAGAATTATTTCAATATATATTTTCTGACTATAGAGCCAATCATCAGCATTCTGTACTATTGTCTGTGCACATTCCCAGTGATTTGGCCTGTTGTGATATCATGGGACATAAGAATTTTAGTGAGAGCTTCTGTTTGGCATAATCATTAACCGGGGCATTGTGCTCACCTTCCAAGTGTTTATAACTCATTAATTAGACTGTCTCATTGCTTATATGCTATTGATAAGAACTGTGTCACATGGCCACCTCTAGCTTCAAAAGCATTTAAAATGTCTCATCCTTTATGATGTAGGTAATCAAAAATAGGGGGTTGAAATTATATAGTAGTTGAACCAACTTTGTGCCCGTCACACAACCTTACTAGATATAAACAAATCTCTTTGTTTTGAGAGTATGATTTTGTTTTAAAACAATTAGTATTAAAGGGAATAATTTGAACATATTGTTACTTTCACATTTGCTCATGCATGATTTTTCTGTGAAAAAATGTGTGAATGCAGAAAACTGCATGCAACTAAACAAAGCCATATAGAAACACAGAAAATGCACATGTGTAGACATGTCAAACATCTACCAACTACCTCAGTTGACTTTGTGTATTATGAACCACATCTACCTGCAAATAGTGTTATAATTTTCAGCCTAATTCCAGGTAGCTTTCATTACACTACCTCACAATAACTCATGAGCTGCAACCATTCAGATTCCTACTCCCACAAGAAAACATAGGTCTTTTTTCAAAGTAAAGAGCCATATATACTGTAACCACTTAACAAATGTTGGCATTTTTGTTAGGTTTCTATCTTCTTTAAGGACTCTATTTTTTAAAGCAATTTTATTTATAATAAAGTTGAGAGGGCAGTATGGAGATTTCCCATATACCCCCTTTCCCAAACATGAAAAGCCTCTCCCATTATCAACATCACTCACTGGAATGGTGTATTTTTTTTTACCAAGAACGAGCCTACATTGACACATAATAATTACCCAAAGTCGACAATTTACCTAAGGGTTCACCTCATGGGTTTGGATAAAATGTATCCATCATTATAATATTTTACTATTTTCACTCCCTTAAAATCCTGTATGCTGTCTGTTCATCTCTCCCCTCCCTACCCCTAAACATTGATTTTTTAAAAATTGTATCCATAGTTTTGCCTTCTCCAGAATGCTATATAGTTGGACTTCCACAGCATTTAGGGTTCTCAGATTGGCTTCTTTCACTTGGTAATGTGCATTTAAAATTTCTCCATGTTTTTTCATGGCTTGACAGCTCATTTCTTATTACAGTTGAATAGTATTCCATTGTCTGGATATTCCACAGTTTATTTATCCTCTTACTTCCTAAAGGACATCTTAGTTGCTTCCAAATTATGGTGGCTATGAACAAATGCTGCTATAAATTTCCATGTGCAGGTTTTTTAATCCTTTAGGTAAATACCAAGGAATGTGACCACTGAATTGTATGGTTAAGAACATGTTTAATTTTGTAAGAAACCAGCAAACTCTTCCAAAGTAGCTGTCCCATTTTGCATTCCTACTAGCAATGAATGAGATTTCCTGTTGCTCCACATCATTGACAGCATTTAGTATGTCTGTGTTCTGGATTTTGACCATTTGAATAGGTTTATAATGGTATCTTATTGTTTAATTTTCATTTGCCTGATGACATACGATGTGGAGCATCTGTTCATATGCTTAATTGTCATCTGTATATCTTATTTGGTGAGGTGTCTGGGAAAATCTCTGGCCTATTTTTTAACTGAGGTGCTTTTTTTTCTTTTTGTTGAGTTTTAAGAATTCTTTGTATATTTTGAATAACAGTTCTTTATCAGATGTGTCTTTTGCAAATATTTTCTCCCAGTCTGTGGTTTGTCTTCTAATCTTCTTGATAATGTTTTTCATAGTGCAGAAGTTTTTAACTTTAATGAAGTCTGGCTTATCAGTTATTTCTTTCATGGATTGTCTTTGATTTTACATCTGAAAAGTCTTTGCCATACTTAAGGTCATCTAGGTTTTCCCCTGTGTTATTTCTAGTAATTTTATAGTTTTGCATTTTACATTCATGTTTATGATCCATTTTGAATTAATTTTTGTGTAGGGTCTAATGTCTTTGGTTAGATGCATTTTTTTGCATGTGGATGTCCAATTGTTCCAGTACCATTTACTGAAGAGACTATTATTGTTCCAATGTATGGCCTCTACTCCTTTTATCAAAAATTGGTTGACCATACTTATGGGTATGTATTTCTGGGGTCTCTCTTCTGTTCCTTTAATAGATTTGTCTATTCGTTCATCAATACCACACTATCTTGATTACTGTTGCTTTATGGTAAGTTTTGAACTTGTATAGCTTCAGTCCTCCAATTTTGTTCTTCTGTATTGTGTTGGCTTTTCTGAGTCTTTGATTTTCCATATACAATGTAGAATCAGTTTGTTGAGAGCCACAAAAAAACTTGCTGGGATTTTTATTGGGATTGCATAGAATCTATATAAGTGACTTCTATCTTTTTAAAACGTGTAACTAACAAAGTTTTTGAGTAATGTGCCACTAACCCCATTTTCTCTATAAGCCTTATGTTTTTGTTGAACAATTTTGCATAGTGAGAATTTTTAAGAATACATATATGTGTTGTATCAGAACTCACTGTATGCATAATGAGTGGACTTTGTTGAAATCTACAAGCTTGTTTTACATGAAACTATCTTTATTTTTTCACTTTTGAAAGTCAAAAGTAAAACTGCTTTTTAATTTATATTCCTCTATCATTTTAAGGGAAGGAAGAACAAAGACCTTTTAAAAGAAACCATATTGGCATTATCTCACCTTTTTCCTAACAAAGTTTCCAAAAACTCTGAACTACCCCAAAAGAATATTCTTACTTTTTGGGAGCTAAGATTCCTTAGGAAAACCATGTTTTCCCCTAACTACAAAGCCAGGCATTATTTCAATATTATTTGCTACTAGTTCTTGATTATCAGAGTTGAACTCATTTTCCCACATACCTACATAATGGCACATATGTATCTTGAGATTTTATTTCATAGTCAGGTGCTAAACCCATTGGAAAAGCCCGTGCCTCCTCTGTACTCAATAAACTACTACAGGGCTTGTTAGATGCCGAGGAAAAATGCAGAGAACTTGAATGTATTTGAAAATAATGTCATAGAATTTAATATTTTCCCCTAATTTGGTTGAACATGACTCTGTAGTTTGCCGTGGTATACTATTGGCATATTCTAGCAACTTCAAAGAGTTCATATGTTCCTTTAGATCCCTAACAGAATGGTTGGGTGGAGGGAAATATCATAGAAAAGAGAACTCCCTGGAAGTTATCTTTTTAATTCTGTGTGTGAGGCCACATAATCACATGGGAGCATTCAGCCTTGCTTGGTGGAGCAACTGGGAAAATGAGGGAGGACAGCAACTTCGCACTATTGTGAGTGATTATTATTTATGAAAAGAGAGTCTAAAGTCCTCTTCCTCATCCAGTATTTCTATTTACTGACAAGGAAAATCGCTCTCACTACTAGAAAGTACCTTGCTCTTGTCCTAATATAGGAACTGACAACTGTGCATCTGCTTTTTGTAAAGTTGGGTAAATAATTTTTCTTGTTATAAAATCATTGCATACTCACTTTAGAAGCTTAGAAAGTGCATATGAACAAAAAGGAAAATAAAAGTCACCATTAAATCTACCACCAATATAACTTCTGCCACTATTTTGTATGTGTTCTCATAATTCTCTGTAGATACACAGACATAATTTTTTTTCAGTTAACATAAAGGGTACACATAAACTTATGGTAAGTTTTGAACTTGTATAGCATCAGACCTTTATCAGATTATCAGTCCTTTATCAATTATCCCTCATTAACTATTCTTCAGTATGTTTAATGAGTACATAATAATATTTTACTTTTTGTTTGTACAGTAATTAATTTAACCTGTTACTTATTGTTGGACAGGTAATTTTTTCTTTTTTTTTTTTACTTCTAAATAATGCCTCAATAAATCTCTTCATTAGTATCTCTTCTTGCAGGACAATGATTATTTCCTTAGGCTGTATCTCAGAAAATATACAAAAATGCCCATTTTCTGCACATTCTTGCTGAACCAGAGTATCATTATTATTTATCTTCTAATTTGATCAGTGAAAATACTTTGATTTCTTTGCTATCCAGTTAGGTTGAATTTTTAAAGTAGTCATTTTGTATTTCATTAGTCATTAATATTTCTCCCTCTGCAGGTTTTTTGTGTGTGAAACAATTTCTATTGGAAATTTCTTCAATTTCTAAGACTGCTGAGTATATGGAGAACAAACAATCCAGAAAATATCTCTCAACTGATCCCCCAAACTTGTTTCCTCTCTTGTTAAAGAGAACAAAAGTATTTGATTCTCACATATTTTCTTCATGCCTCCATGCCTGTCCATGCTTGTCCTTCTGCCTGCAATACTCTTCCTTACTTAGGGAAAACTTATCCTCAGACTCTAAGGACAGCTCATGTTTGTTCTCTCACAGTATTCTGTGGCCTCTTTTGTCTCACTTATCATGGAATGCCTGGCTTTAGGGTTGGTGAACTTGTGTCTGTATCTGGAATAGATTGTGAGCTTTTTCATGCAAAGACATCTTATTCCTCCTGTGCCTCCTCCTACCCTTGATTTATTAGCACAGTGTCTTCAACATATCAGGTGTGCAGTACATATTAAATTTATATTTACATATAAGCGATGAAGGGAAATATAAGTAAAGCTCAATTTGTCATTTTATAACTCTCTTAACTATGCTCAATATAGACAAGGAAGATACTTAAACTTTAATTCATTATAAGATTGCTTATATATGACCCAGTCAAATAAAATATAAAAAACACATGTCAGTGTGATTTACATATTTACACTGTTCACTGCCTGTATCTTGGCTAGACATTGGACACATGGAGCAGGCAGCATGCTATTTTGCACATGGTTCTAATATTTCCTCACTGTGGGTCCTGGTGAGGCAGCAATGCTCACTGCTTCAGGAAGGGTTTGAACTCTCTTCAAAGCAGTGGGTGCTGGGAGAAACTAGATGTTACCATCTGTGTAGCTGATGTCTTCAGTTCGTCTAGTGAATGTTCTACAAAACAAGAAAGACCATCATTTTATTATCTTCCTCGCCCCTGTCCTACACACACACAGACATGGTCAAGCCAGCTGAAATCATTACCTCAGGGGCGGGAGAGGTTTTCCTCCTATTTTATCCTAAGTATCCTTAAAGAAGCCAAGGAGATTGTTCAGTAGTATAATATTTGGATTTTTATGAGATAAACACTTGTTGACTTAAAAGTACATCATCTTCTAACCCATTGGATGATTAGAAGGAGGACCTTCTCTGGGGCCTGAGTTTGGCATATTGAACACTGACTTTCTCTTTTACCTCCCAAGTGTTCTGAGCCCAGTGTTTTTTTTTTCTCTGAATATGCTAATGTTGGATCACATTTTAAAAAGATCTACAACTGAACCAGTGAAATAAAACAGAGCAATGGCTGAGATTCCCTCATCCTTCAGGGACTTTTTTTTTTCCTGGCTAAACAAAATGTATGAAATTTGGGGATTGTTTCTCCAAAGAAATGCTAAGCCTGATTATATTGCTGAAAAGATTACAAATACTTCTCCTTGGTTAACATTGTTAACAATTTCAAGTAAAGTGTCTCTTGAGTAGCCCAGTTACTTGAAAGGTATTATAGAGGCTGTGCTGTAAACACTCTTTTTTCCTATCTGAGCTTTCTTCTACTTTTACTTCTACTCACCAAATCCCCTCTCGTTTCTTCTCTGAAATTTGAAAACTTTTAATAATTTGTTTCTTAACCATGTCAACTATGTAGCAGTGTTGTCAGCACATAAGTCATAAGTGAAACTTTACTTGGGATAAGATCTCCCAGGGAAAATGTATGGAGAAAGATCTGAGGATAAAAGATAATGCTTTGGAGCACAGGACCACTTAAGGGGTGAACAGAAGAAGGAGAAATTAAGAAGCCTAAGATGGAGTAGCTGGAAGGTTAAGACAAAAATCAGGCTTATACAAACCAAAGGAAGAATTTTAATAAGAAAGAAGTAGTGATTAATGCTAAGAGCATTTGACATTTTAGTAAATTTCCTGATTTCAAAATGAAGCTGGAGAGCTTATCAAACAATATATTGTTATGAGAGTCTAACAAACTTCTCTGCTTGGAACTGCAGATTTGTCCTGAGTTCCTGTAATCTAAAATACTTTTAATCCTAGCTGATTTGTATGATAAATATGCAGCTCACGTTGTTCCAGCCCACAGCAGCCTGGAAGAGGGCATATGGAGATGAATTTTAGAAATGAACAATATTTCCTTGGCTCTCATTTTTATCTTTTGTTTTGAGACTTGACTCTATTCAGTCGTTCTTACTTATTCTGGGGAGTTATGCTGGGAAACCTATATGTGCTCTCTAACAAGTTCTCAAACATCATGGGCAGTCGTGACCTCTAGCCTGTGCACCCCAGTAGCACTGTTCTTGCAAAATACTGCCACTGCCGGCACTGTTAGCTGTACGCTGCATCCCACTCTCCGTGAATCTGGGGGACAGCTGATATCCTGTACCTCACAATGGTGCAAGGCCATGACGGAGTATTCTGTTTTCTCAGTATTTTTTTCCCCTAATGGGTATAGCCTCAAGGATTGTGACCTTCAACATCTTAGAACTTTTTTTGAAAAAACAACGTTTTTAGTTTTGTTTTCTTTTCTAATTTGCAGTCCCTATCTCCCTAAAACTGATATATCAGGTTGAAATCAGAAGACAAATCTGATCAGTAGCAGACTCCTTGTACTCACTGTCGCATTCAGTATCAACCCTGTTGACCAACTCAGTTGTTTTTTATTGAGTCAAGTCTGTGAACTTGGGTCTCTCCTCCATTGGGATGAACCCTGTCTAAGAAGGTCCTCACTCAAATAAACACATCTCTGGTTTGTCCAAAGTCTGCCAGAATTGAACACATCTGTCTGAATCTGAGCTGTGCACACCATGCAGGCTCTGCCTGGGACCTTCCACATGTTGACAGTCTCTCTCTCCATTAACAGTATCATTGCCAAATACATGGTTCAAACCTCCTATCTAAAATAACAGTTTTTCCTGCTACTTCAGATCACGAGGCATTTTATCAGATAGTTGTCTTTTGAGTAAAACACATTTAAAAAATCTTTGGGGATTGTAGTGGTAAGAGAAAACAGCGTATTTGTGCCAACTGTCCTAGATTCATGTCGATTTGCCTAGCTTGCTCAACAGAGGCCTGTTAGTCCCAATTCTTTGCTTTGTGATTCATTTCTATCAGTGTCAATCCTATATGCCAGCCTGTTGTCTTCAAAAGTTCATTTATATTTGTAGATTATGCATGATATCAAATTCTGGAAAATACCTGATCTGTATATGATCCAAGTTTTTAGCAATTTTTATTCTGAGAACTATTATTTCTGCTATATTTAGTTGTTACTCAGATTGTAGAAAAGGTTTTTCCATATTTAACTTCTGTCCTCCCCTCTTCCTACTATGTATTAGGCTGTTCACTAGAATCTATTTGTCATGATAATTTAAAAAGCCCATGGTTACCTGAGTGGCTGAGTAACTCTAGATTGGAAAATATTCTGCATTCATAAGAAGCATTATTAATTGTGGAGAGTAGACTAAGAATTTTGCAAATTACCCTGACTTACTAAGACTATTGGTGTGATACATCAGAACGTGGCTGAGTTATCTCCTTAATTCTGTCATTTCTTTCCAGGTGCCTGAAATATGAAGAGTGGAGAACATGTTCAGGTAGGGAACAAGAGAATTCTTTAGGAATAAGGGGTTGAAGGTGGTGGGAAATGAATAAATAAAAAGAATTTTTTAAATATATGGAAACCAGTATTTTAGTCAGGAAGTTTAAGAAAAGGCAGTGTAAAGCAGCCTTTGACAAAACCTCTTATTGGGCAAAAGCCCAAAATAGCAGATTTGAGTCTTAAGACACAACCTGTCCTGATTATGGGAGGGGGTGGGATGGGAGCTGAATTTAGGGAAATTTGCATAGAAGATAATGATCATGATTGTCAATGTCACCCTAATCTTTTGGTGTTTTGGGAGAGTGCCCTCACATATAATACAACAAACATTTATATTTATTCAGCTTTATATGGATGTTAGGATAGAAAACTTTGAAGCTGACTAGCAAAGGGGCTGTTTTAGTTTCAATATTTTCTCTCTGAACCCATTGGAAAAGATTTTAATAGATTTTCTTCCAAGATAGGCAAGCACTTGTAGAGGCAAAGTAAAGTGCTGGTATGCAGTTTCAGAAATCTGTTGACTACATGTTCCCATATGTGTTCCAGGAAATTCACACTTGGATTTCAGTACAACTCAGAATTATGGTAGTGCTATCCAACACTTTTTTGGAAGGGAGTTTGCTTGATACCAACATAAGGCTTGCCAAAACTCAGCAGGCCAAATCCTCATTCTGGAATATGTGAGAACTAAGAGATCAGCAGTTAAATGATGAGGGCTGTATCACTTACAGTTCTCTAAGGAAACAAATTCTACTTAATGGTCTAGAAGGTAATTTTGAATATAACCAATAATTTTTAAAAAATGGAATGTTTCTTTTGTGGCATTTTGTAAGGCATGTAATATTTAATAATGAAACATACTATTACATTTCTGAATACTGGCTAAAATGTTTCAGCTTTTCAGACTTAATTACGTCTGGCTAGACATGTGCAATTATGCTTACCTTTAGAAATGAAAACCTACTAGAATTCACTGTGTATATTAAAACTAAGAAACTCAATCATTTTGTACTAATCTGTGTCAAAACTACACTGCTTAAAGTGATGAGATTGGCATTGAACTCCTTTTTTGAATACAGGGCTTCTCTTCTTTCTAAAAAATGTTTCTATTAACTGGGCAAAAAGTGGTGTGTTAAAATTACAATAAGTGTAATAAATAAGAAACTATAAACCACAGTCAATTGAAGAACGCCCATTTCTCTTCCTGAGAATAAAATCCAAGGGCTAGAAGTGATCCTAGAGATGATGGTCAAGTACCCAGGCTTTAGCAAAGGTAAGGCCAAGAGATTCAAGATGAATTGTTATCTTTTCTATTCTTAAAGACCCTGATTACATGCCCTTGACAGTCAGTTTCAATGCCTGTCCACATAATGAAACATTCTGCAATAATCCAAATTATGGCCTATCCCGCTAAGTTTTACAAGCATTTCTGCTAATGTTTTAAAACTCTTTCATCTTGTCATAGAACAGCTGGTTAATGTCCTCTTCATAATGACCTTTCACACTAAGAAAGTTAGGTAAAGTGTCCTTTTCTTTATCTTAAGCTCTCCCAACTTCTTTAATTATGTGTAGTAAGAATTACTTTCTGTCTTTTTAATAGTTTTATCTTGGCCTCTGGAAATTTTTGCTTCTTTCAGAAAGGGGAAAACTAAAATTTGACAAAGCTTTTTAATAAAAGTGTAAGAAAATGACAAGTACATTATTTTTCTTAACTTCTTTTTGTAAATCTGCACATTTCCATATTAAGCTTGCTTTTTGTACTAACAGCATGTTTAACCTCTCAGCCATTGTGATTGTGTTATCTTTTGTTTTTCTGCCTTTCCGGTGCTCTACTAGACTTCATCCATTTTATATCTGTTTATTTGGAGCAAGAAAGCTTTAGTAAATCTTTGTGACTTGTCAGTGTACCGGTATATCTGTTGTGAAAATTAGATAGTTAATTTAAGGCCTGTGTCCTGCTATTAAGTAAAAAAGTAGACTTGACATTTTTATGACTCCTACAACCCATAGTATGTAATTAATTTTCTCAGATAACCATTATTATTCCAATTTTAATGTTTAAAAATATTAAGCGAGAGGCTAAGTTACTTGCCTACTGTATTATGGCTTCTTATTCAGAATCACCTGGATACCTTTGGACCACTATCTTCCCACAAGGCCACAGTGCTAATATTCAATTTATTTGTAGAGATTAATCTGTATATTCTAAGTACTTCATTTTCTGTTCTTGAAAAAATGTACCAACAAATGCAGTGGAAATTTTGGGGAAATAAATACTATATTTTTTCTGACATAACAATAATCTTTCAATATTACTGTGCTATCATTAAAAGGTATTTAAATGGCCTATAAATGATTGGGTATAATCAATTGAAATTATTCCACTTAGTACCAACCTTATTGTCCAAAGTTTAGTGTTCTGGGGTTAATATGGGTAAGAAGGCTCATAATGATAAATAGAAAGTAATTTCCTGACAATGAAATTTCTGGGATTAGAAGTGATCAAAACCGATTTGATGTATTTTTTTCCCCCACCAACTACATTTACTAAATAACCAAGGTGTAACCCTGCCTAGAATCAGGTAGGTGTACTAATCACTTTTGAAATACTTTTTAGTCTATGGTTCTGTAACACTAAGCAAGGAAATGGTCATTTTAACAAGATGCTTTTCAAAGTTAAATTTTGTTTCCAGATTGTTACTGCTACATAAAGATAACAAGCAATCATGATTCTGTTGCTGAACTATAATTTATATGAAATCTATATATTATAGTGTCTTTTAGGGGCCTATCCTTAGTGAAAACTAGAACACAAGCATTACCTACTAGCATCTCTCAGATATGGTATTTCTTCCCAAATTTTAGACATTGATTGGCATTGTAAGGAAATTAATATTTGAAATACTTTCATATGCTTGGATACAAATTGGGGTTCAGTTCCTGAAATGTGAAGCCCAATACCAAAGATTACAACTTTGGTAGATATTTTAAAGGATTGATGGTCTCATAAAAATTCCTTTAAAATGTTTAAAACCCCTCTCTTGTTTTATGTAATATCTCTCTTGTTTTATGTAATATCTAAGCATAACGTCCTTTTTTCCATATGCCACTTGGCTAACTGAAAAAAAAACATGTCTGTATTGATTTTTATTCCTTTTATGTATATCAGTTTATTCATAGGAAAAAAGAGAAAAAGAACTTGAGGATATATAATTTAGTTTCTTTTAGACACATGGCCTGCTTTCTTTCTGGTCCCCGATTAATGGATTAATTCACATAGTTCTTATTAAGATGTAAGAAGTGACCATTTAAAGTTGGAGATTTATTGTTTTAATGTTACATGATGCAAAGGTCTATAATGGATATTGAACTTTTTGTTCATAGTGTTTGGCCTGTTAATTACTCACCCACATTACTTAATGTGCATACGAATCATTGAAAGGTTTTCATTGATGAGACACACCAGAGGTAAATCTACAGATATGACTTTTTACTTTAATGCCAAAGTTTTCTCTGGGACAAAATGGCTCATTTCCCTTAAGCAAATTTCCATGAACAAATGTGTTGAAAATTGCTTGCCATGGAGAAATCAAGCTAAATTTGTTAGAAAATTCAAAAATAATATACAGCTAGGTTATACTGAACTATCTTTCAAAATAAATCTTTGCATACCATAAATTCTTACATAATACAATCAGATATTTCAGTATTATGCTGAAATTTTGAACCTGACCCAGTTGAAATTAGTTCCCCACCAACTCTGCCAAAGGCCAACACTGTGGTCCCCGTTTCTTGAGCCAAATCAGACAGTGAGTAGCCTCTTTGGCTCCGTGGTCAGTGGAAGACTTTGTAATGTTATCACTTCAGTTGGAGCAAAAATAGTTTTAAATTATAGCGACTCCTAGATTTCTTCACCCAGTTTTGTCTACAGATGGAAATAAATGTATGTATCTGCTGAGTAACTGAGACATACTTTAACAAAATACTTTCATTGTTTCCAAGAATCCAAAAAAAAAAGTATGGTAGTTACCATAATTTTAAGCTCATTGACTGTTTTTTCCAAATAATCCATTTTGGTTTTGTTCCAATCTCATTTTATTCCTGCAAGAAAGCTATAGACTGAAATGCAATTTTTGCAGTAGTTCATAATGCTAATTATTCCTAGAGGATTCAGAATGATGTGAAGTCAGTTTACAATGGGAAGTTAGCATTAGAAAACACTGTAGTAATAATCTCTATGTGAACAGCTATATTGTTCTGGTATATTGACTCAGAAATATATTTCAAATTAAAATAAAAAAATTTACACAGTGAACATTTATTGATTCACTGACAACCTATGAGATAGACTGTTTTTTTTTTTTAACCAGTGCAATGACTTTCAAAATTCGCATAGTTAATTGAGGGTTTTGTATTGCTCTTAGATTATCAATAACCACTCTGGAGGAAAACATGTGATGTTAACATCCAGCAAAATGTAAATGTAGTCTTTATTTTTTTCTCTCCAGACATTCTCCTTGAGCTTAGATTCAACATTTTATTTTATGAATTGCAAATAAATATATTTCTTCAGATGTTCTCTTTTTGTGGAAACCTAGATTAGATTGTGCTTAACAAAACAGGTAAAATTAATGAAGTGAATTCATTGGATATAAAAAAGCTTCATGGGAGTGTAGGTGGATGATATGTAACTGGTTGAAAACTAAATAAAGTAAGGGATCCAAATGACAAAGTTAAGTGTAGGAAGAATCTTATCTTATCTCAGCATGACACAGAAAGAAATCTCTTTGCTGATAGAAAAAACTGATCACACATTAACATCTGGACTTCATGTGGATATTTGCTCAATAATTAGCAACAGCCCCTGTTTAGCTACATTCCTACATCTGGGAACAAAACATCATAGAGACTAAAAATAAAAGCAAGAAGAAAAGTAAAAAATTGTCTGCTTTTAAATAGCATGATTGCTTTACATTGTAAATTAAAGGGATCTTGTCACCCTATTTGGGTGCCAAAACACATTTTTTCTAAATGGAAGACTAAGATACTACCTAGACATAGCTTAATGCTATAATAAAATTAACATTTTATTAATTCAGAGGGAAATATTATAATTTTTTGTCATGATTTAGTGATTTAGGACTTAAAGACTGATTGAAAATATTATTAAAGGCATTTGTGTCCTGATACACTTATAAGTGAACAGGGTAAATCAATATCAGTTGATAGAATATCATCTCATATGTTTCTTCAGAGCATGATAGACCAAAACTGTTTAAACTGCATTACATTGCTATGAAGAAGGTGGCTTATGTAGGTACAAAAGGTGTGCATTGATTAGTATATTATGGCTAGCAAAAGAATATACTTTTTGTTAGTCTTAAAGGTGAAAAAAAGAAATATATCTACTTGTGCCTAAGAACGATTTGATACTGGCAAGTTTCATGTGACTACAATGCAATTTGTTTATTTTCTATTAAATTGTAGATTCAATAGAAGATAGATTGTCTGGTTTCTCTAAAGTATTGTGGAATATGTACCACATGTTTTCTGAGGCTGCCTATCTTTTAATTGACTAAAGGATAAACCCATATGGTAAATACAAGCTGGGCCTGTAGTTTATTTTAAGGATGGAAATATTCCCCAGAGATTTGAACTTTGCTTGCCAGACCCTTCTGGGCGAAATTGAAAGAGATTGGTCACCACTGTCAATGGGCATTGGCCCAATTCTCTCAGAGCTAAAAGGAAGCCTGAAAACTGCCAGTCTTTCTCTGGCCTATCAAACTTGGTTACTAGCTGTGAGGGTGGCTCTGGGAGTTCTCAGGGCCAAAGACTATACTTTATAGTTTTGTAGTTCTCTTTTCTCCCTTGCTTTTAATTATTTTTTCTTCATTATGTTGGTTAAAAAGTTTCAGCCCATCAACCAACTGCCACTGTTCTGAACCAACTCATCACTAATATTTGTACCAAATTGAGTGGTTATTTTGGCTATTTAAAAATAGCCTGCAGTTTATCAAAACTGGGAAGCTTTTGAAATATTCCTGTTTTAGGCCAGTGAGCCAAACATTTCTAACCTCTGTTTCCTCCTTCTTGTACTCCAGGCCATTTCAGAATTGCGTAGCTAAGATCGTGGTGTCCCTTTGCCTTCATTAAGCCACTTGCTCTTCATTACCTTCTGTATCATTTTCAAACCACTCATCCTTGCTCTCAAGCAGTTCCTTCACCCCTACCTTCATCTCTTTCCACACTGCCCCATTCTTCAATTCATGGTGGTCCTCAACACATTTTATTTGTCCATTTGTTTCCTTTCCCATTTTGATTGCAAAGAAAACTATGAAATGTCTAAGTCAAATCACATCTGGTAGGCAAGCTTACATGAGCTGATGCATTTATTAACCCACTTTCTCTAGAAGATGAAAGTCCTTCACCCATTACTGAGTTTACTTATAGTGAAATGATTTCATGTGTTTATGTATGGCTGTTAGAAAAAAGGGAAAAGGGCTTTAATGAAGAGATTATAGGCAGAGGTGAAAACATAAATAAATATAGTTTGTATAATTTATTAAATTCCAAAAGTAGCCATAAACAATGAACAATGAGCTGAGAAGAGGAGGGACAGTGGACCTCTCATTTTAAAGAGTATGAATTTTGGAATTTGGCCCTATTTTATAACAAAAGCATCATTTAAGGATTATTATTTTTGAAAACATCATTTGGTAATATATATGCTGTTTTATACTTTTTAAAAGTAACATCTGACATATCTTAAATACTTTTCAAGAGAGAATTATCTTTCTTAATGACCTTAAAAATCATCTAAAACCAAACTATAGATTTAATTAAATAAATACATGCTAATAATGTTGTACATACAATATATTATAGATGGTTACATAAGAAAAATGGATCTTATCAAACGAGTCTAGCATGTATATGCAAAGTCATTTTTTTCATAAAAGTCAAATACAGTGGAATATTTTAACAGATGTATGCCTTTTGAAAAGTCATCCTTCTGCTCTACTTAGCATTAGCTAGACACATTAAATAAAGTGGCAATCTTAATTACATTTTAAGAGAAGATCTGAAAAGACTAGAGAAGCCTTGTAAAGATGAAGGTACTCAGAAAGGATGGTCCCTTTGGGGAGGATTAGAAGAGTCAGCAGGGCTGACTGTTAAAAAAGGAAAACAGAGTGAATTTAAGTGTTTCAGAGCACACAGAAGACACTTCTTTTAGTTCACCTAGCAAGCATTTGACTTCCTTCCAGCATAACTTTTTTACAATGGAGTCTACAGGGTTAAAGTTGTATTTCTCAGAATCCTTTGCAGCAAAGCTTCACTTGAGACCTAGGTTCCATGAGCAGACACACCCAATACAGACCTGGAGGCAGAAGTGAGCAGTAGTGGTTATGTTGAGGAGGTTAGATCAGTAGCAATTCCGATAGTGGAGGCACTTGGTTCTTTTATGACAAACTTAGTTCTTTTAAGTTTCTGGGGTTTCTGGATGCCAGTCCCTGATGTCTTACCTGTCAAACAGCAAGATGGTATTTGGTTGGCTGTCGTGTGCACACTAGAATAACCCTTGAGGCCTGGGCATTTTTCTTTGATACTCTATTCCTGGTCTGCTGTATTCAAACCCAATTTTGATACTCTCAGAGACTCTGTAAACTGCCTTACTTAATTTTTTCAATAATCCCTTCTTCCTAAAATTAACTATAAGTGGATTATGTCTTCTGTGAGTAAGGGCCCTATATATTACAGCTACCAATCAGGTTTTTAGGTGGTAATAATAACTAATGAATACTTTTCACATGTCAGATACTATCTCACTTAATATTATATCTACACCTGAAACCAACAGCTGGTTCTTTGAGAAAATAAACAAAATAGATAAAATCATAGCCAGACTTATTAAGAAAAAAAGAGAATGTACACACATAAACAGAATCAGAAATGTGAAAGGAAAAATCACAATGGACACCACAGAAATACAAAGAATTTTTAGAGAATACTATGAAAGTCTATATGTTAACAAACTGGATAACCTAGAAGAAATGGACAACTTTCTAGAAAAATACAATCTTCCAAGACTGACCCAGGAAGAAACAGAAAATCTAAACAGACAAGTTATCAGCAATGAAATTGAATCAGTAATCAAAAAACTACCCAAGAACAAAACTCCTGGACCAGATGGATTCACCACTGAATTTTATCAAACTTTTAGAGAAGACAGAATACCCATTCTCCTTAAAGTTTTCCAAAAAATAGATGAGTAGGGAATACTTCCAAACTCATACTATGAAGCCAGCATCACTCTAATACCAAAACCAGGCAAAGACACCACAAAAAAAAAAACTACACACCAATATGCCTGATAAACATAGATGCAAAAATACACAACAAAATATTAGCAAACCAAATTAAAAAATACATCAAAAAGATCATCCATCATGATCAAGTGGGATTTATCCCAGGGATGCAAGGATGGTACAACGTTCAAAAATCCATCAACATCATCCACCACATCAACAAAGAAGGACAAAACCACATGATCTCTCCATAGATGCTGAAAAAGCATTTGACAGAATTCAACATCCATTCATGATAAAAACTCTCAACAAAATGGGTATAGAGGGCAAGTACTTAATCAAAATAAAGGCCATATATGACAAAACCACAGCCAGCATCATACTTAACAGCAAGAAGCTGAAAGCTTCTCCTCTAAATTGGGAACAAGACAAGGATGCCCACTCCACTGTTATTCAACATAGTACTGGAGGTGCTAGCCACAGCAATCAGACAACACAGAGAAATGAAAGACATCCAGATTGGTAAGGAAGAAGTCAAACTGTCACTGTTTGCAGATGACATGATATTGTACATAAAAAACCCTAAAGAATCCACTCCAAAACTACTAGAACTAATATATGAATTCAGCAAAGTTGCAGGATACAAAATTAATACACATATCTGTTGCATTCGTATACACTAACGATGAACTAGCAGAAAGAGAAATCAGGAAAACAATTCCATTCACAATTGCATCAAAAAGAATAAAATATCTAGGATTAAACCTACCCAAGAAAGTGAAAGACCTACACCCCGAAAACTACAAGACACTCCTAAGAGAAATTAAAGAAGATACTAATAAATGGAAATTGATCCCATGCTCTTGGCTAGGAAGAATTAATATTGTTAAAATGGCCCTCCTGCCTAAAGCAATCTACAGATTCAATGCAATCCCTATCAAAATACTGACAGCATTCTTCAATGAACTGGAACAAATAGTTCTAAAATTCATATGGAACCAGAAAAGACCCCGAATAGTCAAAGCAATCCTGGGAAGGAAGAATAAAGCAGGGGAGATCTCGCTTCCCAACTTCAATCTCTACTACAAAGCTACAGTAATCAAGAAAATTTTGTACTGGCAAAAGAACAGACCCATAGACCACTGGAACAGAATAGAGAATTCAGATATTAAGTCAAGGATATATGATCAATTAATATAAGATAAAAGAGTCATGGATATACAATGGGAAAATGACAGCCTGTTCAACAGCTGGTGTTGGCAAAACTGGACAGCTACATGTAAGAGAATGAAACTGGATTACTGTCTAACTCCCTACACAAAAGTAAACTCGAAATGGATCAAAGACCTAAATGTAAGTCATGAAACCATAAAACTCTTAGAAGAAAATATAGCCAAAACTCTCTCAAATATAAACATGAGCAACTTCTTCATGAACATATCTCCCCGGGCAAGGGAAACAAAAGCAAAAATGAACAAGTGGGACTATCTCAAACTGAAAAGCTTCTGTACAGCAAAGGACACCATCAGTAGAACAAAAAGGCATCCTACAGTATGGGAGAATAAATTCATAAATGACATATCCGATAAGGGGTTGACATCCAAAATGTATAAAGACTCACGCACCTCAACAAACAAAAAGCAAATAACCCAATTAAAAAATGGACAGAGGAGCTGAACAGACACTTCTCCAAAGAAGAA